>DWFV01001345.1:0-11400 GCA_018246775.1 Parelbella machaon machaon
CTTCTCCATAATGTTCTCTAAAGTGTGTCTAAGGAGTGTAAAGTCTGCCTACCCGCATTTGACTACGTGAGACACTTTGGCCTAATTCCTTCCATTATGAAAAGAGATTCCGTCCAGGAGACCGTGTGAAGACAATGTTAATGGTAGCTACATTGTATGTATATTGAATAATCGTATGACATTAGTCCATTTGAATTTGAAATCCATTTCACGCGCGCTGCACACCACGACCCGCTCGTACGCACACTCATCCACTGGTACGAGCCAATTTACATTGAAATAGACAAAAAGAACTTGCAATACATAATTTATCACATTAAAATTATTTTTGGCAATAAATATTATGGAAATAGACAAAAATAAATTGCAATATTTCTAAATATTTACATATTCTGTGTTAATGATATAACGTCATAACATCGTCATCAGTCAGCATCCACGGCTGGACATAGGCCTCTGCTATAGTACGCCACTGAGCTCGATCTTCGGCTCTTTGTCCAATGCCAGCCACTTTACGTATACTGTCACTCCAGCTTGATAAAAGGTATCCTAAAATAGGTTTCTCAAGGTCAAGGTTAAAAATCATCATCGACTACGTATCTCATAACCAAACAAAACAGAACTGAACTATTGAGAGATGTCTTAAAGAGTAATATTAGTTCAGTGGGATTACTTTAATGTTTAAATTGCGTTATGCCAGCCCAGCTTTACTCTATTACCCAGTTCGCAACACATCGGTGAATGCAAATTGCATCAAAGCACATACAGACGTTCCAAGAGACTATTAAATAGATACATAAAGCGGCGTTCTGTCTGGTAAAACATATCAGATTACCAGAATATGTACCTTTCCTAAGTGTTCTCTTTGACTTATCTTGTTATGGTACGCATACGAAATTAAATCAAAACAGTCATTACATAGTCAAAGATTCCAACAGAATCGGTAATATGTTTGCTATTCCATGTTGAACAGCGCAGAAGTGCTATATACTGGTAGCTTCCGCTTTCTGTAATACCAAAGAAAAAGACAGAAAATACAAATATTTCTACGTATAAAGATAAACAGTAACAAAATTATCAAGCTAGTGACATATACAAACAATTTAGTTACAAATTGGTAGCGAAGTTTTATCAATGCTAAGTAGTTGTACAGTCGGGGAATCGCATTAATTCTCAGTGTGGATTGATGAACGCGGTCTCTGAGTATTAAGACGAATAGATTGCCGTCTTTGGAGTTACGTCTCAACCCCTTATAAGAACTTTGAGATTGATGAGCTTCGCGCAATGACACCGGGGAGGCGCTTTCGGCAATACGGAAACTTTTCTGATTTATGTATCATTCGGTTAATGAATTAACTTGTGTCGATATTTCGTCATTTCATCAAACTTTCCTTATACTATTTTATCGAGCGATAATTAACCATGTGATGGAATTATTTCAATAACAACGACCACGGGTCAGCAACCAGTATGTATCATTTCAATGACAACCAGCAATTGAAAGTAAGTAGGCATTATTTGAACAACAACTGTCAAAATTCATAAAACAAATTGTTGCAACGAGAACAACATAAAGTTAATAACATTTAGGACATATTTTAACAACTACTACAAACTAACAAAAGGTAGGTATTATTTCAAAATCAACAACAACTCGTCAAAAACAAGTGGCTATTGTTACAACAACTTCATACCTTACACAGCTGGTCAATGGAAACATATTTGACCACATTAACAAATATCACCGTGAAATAAGTTTAAAATAAATTCTCGAAACACTCACATTTCGGACGCTGTAACGTGTGGTAAACAATATGTCAAGTTAAGCTCCTTCGGGCGCGAGCGGCTGTCGTGTAAGTGTCTAGCTACATGTTTTTTGGAGCGTCATATAAGTAAGAAATAAATTCAGACGGTCCACTGTCCGATTTTCCCTCGCACTTGTAAAATGACTAATAAACATTTGTTACGAAATGATGTTGAAAAAATATTTAATAAAACAAAGATTTTAAAAAATGCAGAACGGAGTCTTCGTCAAGGCCAACATCATCATTAGTTTTTCTACACTTATGTATGTATTTTCGTTTGAATTCAAAGACGATTTTAATTATTCACTTAAGTTGCTTACAACACTTAGTTAAGAAATAATGTATGTAGGAAAAAAATTACTTCCAATTCTGCAGGCCATAAAGCAAGAATTAGATTTTTTCCTTTGAATTCTAAAGAATTTTAGCACTCTAAGGCCAGACTGCAATGGAAAGTCGCATCTTTGGCAATAATATAGCTTTACATTACATAAGCTATATATTATATAATGTAAAAACCATATTAAGGTAAATTAACCTACCTTTCATTAGTACTTTCTTACGAACAGCTGGTCTGTCTGTCTGAGTTTTAATTAAGATATTTTATAAGTAATAACAAAGATGAATGAAGAATAGAGGTTGCATAAATAATAAACGTCTCGTTAGTAATTTGAGTAGAAATTATTCCGTTTTTTCATTTCCAGTTTAATATCGGCGCGACCTCTGTGATATTGCTTTCGTAATTTCATTCTATAATTACGCGGACACCAAAAGTTCAATAATGGAGTATATAGATTGAATTTTGGCTACATTTCTAAGCATAGTTGTGAGAAATGTACAATACAACCCTTATAAATGGGGTGAAATTCAAAATACACGTCTCGGTAGTTACAATTAATACATGCGTCAAACTTGATGTCTCTTGTTCACAAGAGGCGCCACCACACGAACATACGTATCATCAACGTATACAGTTCCAAAGATTGTAAAGAGAGATAGTATATATGTCTGTATAATTGGGTGTGCTTAGAACAGCGTGGAATGGAAACTTGGTCTTGGATGCTTTTAGTCGAAATATATGAAGCACTCAATAACCGTAGTGCGTATAAGGAGAGTTATGAATGAACGAAAACTCCCCTAGAGTTGGAAGTATTTTAAAACCGGTTAGCTTGTATGTAAGAGAGCGATGATTGTAGAAAAAACATATAAAGTCTGTAAGGATAGAGGTATTGGATACTCCGTGCTCTCTACCTGCCCTGTAAGAGATCTGACGTAACGATTTTGTAATGATATAATAAATATTTGTAGAACATGATCGGTAGAGTTCATTCTGCTTCGGCAGGTCAGCTTTGATCGAATGTAGTATCTGCTCAGTATTACTCGTTTTGAATGAAACATAATAGACTTTACTTTAGACTTTAGGCAAATGTGTATTTTTAGATATCATTTTTTGGTATCGATGGGGGAAACTTTTAAAAGGTACACTGGCTCTATCAGTAGCGGGTAAGATACAATGTAGGAGTTTGATCGTACCAAAACCCCCTCAGCGGCCTTCCAATTCGGTTATGGGACTCCGTTATCGGCAAAGAGATGCACTGATGATTATTGCTCAGAGATTCTTGAGCATACCTACTTACTTCTTATACCTACTTACTTAACAAACGTCGCTAAACTTCTCTTCAATATCCTTTATACTAATAGAGCAGTGTACTATATTATATACATACATGAGGTATTTAATCTTTTAACGTTTTAGCGTGCTACATACTTCACTACATCTCGCTTACCATCAGGTGAGGTGATAATCAAAACGGAGGCAATTGCTGTTAAAAAAAAAACCTATATCCACTGAATTATGTGAAGAGTGGAAAATCAGACGGCATTTTCAAATATTATATCTTTAATGGGCAGTGGTGGCGCGACGAATCAGCAGATACCAGGCATTGAGTGACGTGCCCGCGTGCCCGGCCCCGGGGGCGGCGTGACAAATGACAACTTGACAGTGCTTACGTGAAACTTGCGTGACGGGGATATTCTTACATAAATTACAGATAAAACACGTTTTACAAGTGTTCATTCTACAGTCTAACTAATTATCTTATATCCCCAAAGGGGTAGGCATAGGAGTGTAGTCCCACGTTTCACGGCTACGTTTACGTGTGACAATGGAATAGGTGGCCTATCGCCATATGCCTTGTTGAGATCTAGACTCCGAACCACTGCTAGAAGTTTCTACCAGAAAATCTAAGTTTGAAGCATTCATTAGTGCCCGATCCGGGATTCGAATCCAGAATCTCGATTAGCAATCGTGCGTTGCAACTACTCGTCCAACAAGGTAGTTAACTTATTAAAGCGTAACTATTGTCATTCAGTGTAAGAATTGGATTATGACAGTCGTGGGTATCGTTAGGCTTATATTCTAAAAACAATGCTGTCTTAAAAAAACCTCTTTAAAACTTTAGGATAAGGTGCCATGGAACTAACGCTATTCTCTGAACGACACCATGTATGAGTATAAAAGTATTACCATACAATTATTCTTTATTTTACATCAAAAAGAGAAACATAGAGAGTAGGTAGGCTACCTATTTTTGAAGGCACACAAAAGACGGTCTTATTACCAACAAGCGATCTCTACCAGACAACCTTTAGGTAGAGATCAATAACAGTAGTATTATTGAAATGCACAAACACACAATCTAATTATTAGATAATAAAAAATGTATAATTTGCAGATAAGTGTGTCACACGAAAACATCCCCTTTCATACTCTTCGCCGTGCAATGACTGCATACGCAGGCGTTAGTGTTCTGTTACATTATCAATGTTCTCGGCGCCTGTCATCTATTCCAGCGGGTTTTTTTGAACGTGATTACATTTTGTAGCCATAAAAGTCAAATGTCTAAACAATGCACGACACCTACAAAGATATACTTAGCAACTTGAGGCGGTTTGAGCGATACATGTATATACCTACATAATATAGGTACATATATACATACATAGATACATGTCCAAATTGTCACTGTCATGGGATACGAGTGTCCGTCACGCAGTTGCAGATAATAAATTGTATGCGAGAAAGTATAATATGACATCGTACAAACTTCATGCAATTTTCATTATTATATTATCATACCAGTTTCCTTAGGGTATAGGCAGAGAGTACCAAATGCCTAATACCTCTACCTTTATACGCCTGATATGCTTCAACTTCATCACTATTTTCATACACGTTTAACATAAGTAAGAAAGATCTATTGATAGTTATATTTAATTATTTATTCCTTTATAATACCTTAAACTAAGGGGTAGAAGGGCGTGCTTGATCAACTAAAGATGGTCGAGAGAGCCTGTGGTAGGTGCATATTATACTATTATATATATTGTTTTAGTATTAATAATGCTACGATACATTTCAATTATAACAAAACATGTATACATAAAGCCGGTAGAGCAGTCAACAAGGAAGCGCCTGATAGTTTTACATTTCAGTCAAGCACTTGAAATTAATTAGGAAGGGAGTAGAAACACGAAAGAGCAAGAGAAATGGCAAGCCCGCAGCCAATTTTCTAAGCATCGCTAGATGTTTGAGTGAGCATGAACGTCTGAGCCACGCAAGAGCGGGTGAATAATGAAGTGGTTCCGTATCGCGACTTGATTTATTCTTACTTCGCGTAAATGTGTAACATAACATCACACCACTCATTCCCCGAAAGGTTAGACAGGGGTGCAGTACTCCTACGTTTCGTCAGTTATGTTATATGTCCCATGGAATAGAGGATGAGAATGTTGTCATACACTGGGCATGAACAGCGGGATTGCATTGTACTACACTCCTAGGTTGATTAGATTGCACTACACTCCTCCTCTGCCTAAATCTTTAGAGATTACAGGCGTGGTATTACGTTTTTTAACAACAAGCATTGGCGTAAAATATTAGTACTACAAAACACAGGGAAAAATCTAATGCAAATAGACCTTAAGCATCAGCAAACAACTATACGAAATGTGCAACAAACGCAAGGGAGTTAAAAAGGTATCATTATGCACTCATATGCAAATCCTTTATACGCTGCCCATATGTTCTGTAGGACGAATAAATAAAATGTAAAACGTTGGTAAGCTCACGTATGCACAAAGTAAAGTAAAGTAAACATTATCAGCAAATGAACGGTTGGCGTCTACGTCGACATGTATCTTACTTTGTGTACTTAACTTGATATTCTCCCATTTCCCTAAGCTGCAGCCTGAGTTAGACATCCTCCAATATACATTCTCTTTTTATCAATCAGATAGAGTTTCATTTGTTATCAACAAATTTGCAATTAATCCGCTTTTCGTTTCTATACAGGCCGCACCACAAGCCTCCAATAAGGTTTAACGACCATTTCGATAGTATCCGACAGCTTAATGCTGATGTTACAAATGATAGGTCTAGTTACGCCGCGGGCGCTCAGTCCTGGGACATGTTGACGTCAAACACAAATTATCATTTTTATCTCGAGATGGAACATTGAGTACGTAAAACCTAATTGAAGATATGTGTTAAGTTGTGCCATTCTGGCCCCAAACTCGATGCCCAGCGTGGGGCTTTTGAGCAAAAACCTTACAGGACAAGTCTACGTACAGCAGGGAACGTAGATAGGGTGATAATGATAATGAAAACGTGAGTTGATGTAAGTGTTATGTTAGTAATTTATAATATATATTGACAAAAATAAGCTCTTTAATACATTTGGGTGGCTGCATACGCCTGTTGGACGCTGTCAAATTGAAGTCCAGTTCACGAACAGGCAAAACTACGTCTGCTGACCACGAGGAGGAATCTCCTGGACGAGTAATTGACATGAATGGATTGCGATCTTACCTTTGTGAATTGGTATATAGAAGATGGAATAGCAAACTGCATTAGCAAAATGAGTAACCAAAGGCCTTTGGAGTTCATAGACGACATTGTACCTCCGTCATACAAAGCAGACGATTGGGAAACGTACTGGGGTCCACTCAAGGTACTCACTCTATGTACCTTTCTCACGTGTCTTACTCTGTATGTCTTACTTATGTGTCTTACTCTATATATCTTACTTTACATATCTTACTCTACGTATCTTAGCTATGTTTCTACATATCATATATATGTACATATTTAGTTTTAAAATAAGCTCGTATTCATATCAAGTAAATGAGCCTATTCTTTCATAGATTACAGGCGTGATGTTACGTTTAACAATAAGTCCGGCAAATATTTGAGTAACTGAAAACTTGCATTGGAGAACATTACGAAATTGGCTGGTAGTATATATTCGTAAGAGCAGAGAGCTGTATAAAATGTGACTCGCGATACAACCGTACACGATAACGAACGACATATTTGTCCCTTAATGGCTACTCTACATAATGAGTGAGTCACGAACCCGAAATATTTTCCGCAACAAATGTGGGTTAGTAGCGATTTAATGCAAATGATGCGGAAACTAACTTTCAAGCAAAAAGCTCTAAATGATACGTTTGGAATTTTCGGTCCAGTTTAACTTTGCGAATGTGAACTTCTTTATATAAATGCAAACGGCTTGAACACTGCAATACTATGGTTTAAATTTATTCATTAGTTGTTACGAACCCACATTAAAATGAATATATGTATATGTATGTAAAAAGACTCCATTCACCAGCTACATTTACGTCCCACCATAAAATAGGGGGTTATATTATTGCCACATACCGGGCACTAATAGATCTCTAGTAGAAAATCTAAGTTAGAAAAATTCAATGGTATCCGACCCGAGATTCGAACCCAAGATCTTTCGATCAGCACTCGTTCACGCAATCGCTCGACCAACGAGGCAGTAATGGAGCATATATGTATTTACATATAAGTAAAACAAAGATTTGCGTTTAAACGTCACGCTGCAAATTAAGACATGTCAGTCTAGTCTCGTACGAGTTGTACGCTGAGAGCGATAAATTCTCCAACATTCGTAAACAGTCCACATGTGCAGATACAGTCGGCCATGTTTGTAGCAAACAGCTGGGTCTCTGCTGCGCTGTTTCATAAATGTGCTACATGTAATCAATTTCGCTGATTTGGTGATTTTCCTGTTGAAAAGATGACACGTGTTTTGTTATACATAACCTTGCATACAATCCTGGGCCACCGGCTGGTATGTGGTCATCGTCGCTTATGGACATTTGCAACACCCGGGAAGATCTTATAATATTATACTTACTATATTATCATGTTAGTTCCTTCCCGCAATAAGCAGAGAGCGCTTGCACAATATTTTTATCGTTACAGAGCTAACATGCTTCTACATTCATCATTTTCTTGACACGAGCACATCAGTATAGAAAACCTATAAAAATATTTGGTGCTCTCTGCCTATCCCGGAAGGGACCTAGCCTAACTATGTAATATTAATAAAATGTGTATACAAGTTTACCCTTTTAAAAGTTGTTCATATGAAACAAGTCAAGGTAGGTTGCTTCAACGATAGTTCAGATTACCGTGAAATTCAATATTACTAACAAAGGGATAGTTGCCGAGTTGTTGCAGGCGCCGTGGCCTGTCTGCTAGTTGTTTTTGTTGCTACAGTTATGGACGGCACTTGACGGTGAGGGCTTACTTACACCCACAATTCAGGCTTCTTTATTGCAGTCGCTTGTTATTGTTCAATATCTGGATGATATTTAAATATTTTACTATTAAATGTTTCGTGAATATTTATACACATGATTATATATGTACCGGCTTAACTCACGTGCGTTTTTTCGGGATGGCCCGACTAGTTACGGACCTATACGAGGTCCTTCCTCATGAGCTCCCACCGTTTGCAGCGAGGTCGCGGCGGAGACTCGTATAGGTCCGAAACTAGTCAGGCCATTCCGAAAAAACGCACGTGAGTTAAGCCGGTACAAATATAATCACCTGTTTTTCTGCATTAAATTCTGCTCACCACCTATTTATTTTTTATTCCATGGGACTTAAACGTAACTGGTGAAACGCGGGAGTGTACTGCACTCCTCTGCCTACCCGCCTTTTTTATACTTGCCCGCCTTTTTTATATTCTGCCTTTTTTATATTTTTTACACAGAGAATAAAACAAAAAATATCATGTACCTACACAACATTTTTAGTTTTAAAATTGTTGATCAGTTCTCTGCAGTTCAAGCAGTTTTTGCTCGACGCGCGAACAACGGCGAACCTTTATTTATCATTTTATTTATATGAACTATATAAACTTGTATATATCAAGTGTCAACATGGTATCAAGTGTCAACATTCAGCGCGGTTAGTACTATACGGATTCAAGAACATGCCGAAAATCCTGTCGGAAATTAAGTATAATGAAGCCAGTTCGTAACTGAATTTAAACAACTCACCGATCCGCACCTGTGGATGGCAATTCTAAGTTCCTTTGGGAAAACTAGACAGCTAACGGTGATGACTGAAATACGTCTGTTTCTCAGGAACAATCTAAGAACAATTTATTATTTAGCAGCAAGATATTTCATGTTTAATGAATAGACGCCATTTGACGCTGAACAAGATTCATATTTTAAATGTTACTTCGCACAGAAGTCACCATAGTAAAGGCAAGTTATGGTTTAGTATGAGACGACTCAGGCGATATCATAGCTTAAGTTTGAGTTATATGAATTTATTATATTTAGGGACATTTATTTTTAGACACCATGATTTTAGGCTTAGTTTAGTAAATTTGCTCAATTTATGAGAAAAGGGTAATTACCTATATTAACTAAACTTTAAATTTTTAGATTTCCCATCTACTCTTCAAATCTGCATGTAATAAAAGTTTAAAGATGTTTCTGAAAATCAAGCAAATACAAATCAAATGAAAATTGCCCTACTTGAACAAAATCATTATAATAATTTTAACATTGATTTCGATGTAATAATTTAAGCATATAAAATGTATACATAATAAAAAAATTAAAAAAGCGTAAACATTTAACGCACACAATATTTCAGAAGTTCAAGTAAAAGGTAACTGTAAGTATAGTCACAGTTTTAACTCGAAAAGCGATATCTAAAATATTTTTTAAAAAGTTTACAGTACAACATCCAACATCCGTACGTATTCCCGTCCATGAAGTTCGATCGAAGTCTTCTGAATGATTCAATTTCAAGCTATTTCACGGAACGCTCAGTCCGTGCCATTGGACAGGAAATCAACACCCCTGTAATCGAACTATTTAAGAAGCTTCCGAAATCCGATCCCTGTCAATGCCTCCCATGAATCGTGATTAACCGGAAGTGGTGGCTGTCAGGATAATATTCTCGTGTCAAAAATAATGGGCCGGTTACGGTACACATGTGTCACACACACAAGGCCGATGGGGAAAAATGGAAAAGGTCACATTTTGTAGGTTGCTTTTTGAAATTGATACATAAGTTTCTAGAGGCCTGTTCCTGCTGCTCGATTATGACATCCTATAAAATAAAATGTCATCTATTCGAGCTAAACTAACCTAAACCTTCAATGTATTTTGGAATTTTCTTCTTTTTTAAATCTATATTGATTGGCATTTTGTTTATATCGAACATATGTATGTTTGCCATTATTTCTACAAAGCTCTTGTGTAGTGAAAAACGTAAAAATGCCTTTACTAATGAATCATCTTCATCGTCAGCCTCTCGATGTCCACTGCTGGACATAGGTCTCTAATCGTCGCCACCCCATCCGGTCCTGGGCCTTCCGCATCCAGCAGCTCATCCACCCAATTCAGACCATCTAGTAGGAGGGCGACCTACACTCCTTTTACTAATGAATACTTTTCCGAAACCCTGGTGTGTCCAGTTGATTTTTTCTTGACTTAATACAATTTTCATTCAAATTCGATACTAAACAAATTCTATTTCAAATTCTATACTAAAACCCTGGGATTATAAAAAAAAACTCTTCTGGATAAACAACCTTTGCTGTAGACCCACCAGGTACGTAAGTGAATGGATATCAGGCAGGTGATAAGCAACAGAAGTCAGGTTCAAGGTCTTGTTATGTTTTTTTTTCAAAGCACTACTGGCGCCATCTATTGTAAGGTAACGACAAGTACAAGTCGTATAAATTCACTGGGCGAAAATATTTTCAGAGCTTGAACATGATGTGATTGATATTGCATAATGAAATGGTTTACTCAATAAATTTTCTTAAAATTTATAGTGTCCGTTTTTACCTGTTTAAAGAAATTATGTCTGCAATTCCTTAGTAAAGCAGTTTAAAAGTTTCGAAACCAAAAGCATATATGTACATATATTGAGTATGCATATATTCCGAAATACCTAATATACTTATACGCATCATTACAAACCCTAAAACTGAAGCCGAACTTGATCAACACTAAAATATATTTCCTGAGTGCAAATCGAATCCACAACCTCGGAGCTGGCAATCAAGACTCAACAATAGACCATACAAATGTACTATGAAAACCAATATATGTACATATACGAGTACACAGATGTGCAAAGAAAAGACTGTTATTCCCCAAAATGTAAATTCAAATTTCAAAAGTACAAATATAGTTGAACAGTAAAATAGAAGAAGCTATATTTTTACAAATCTAAATTTAAAAA
>DWFV01001346.1:0-11398 GCA_018246775.1 Parelbella machaon machaon
GTTTGTTTTTAACATAACATCATGCCTGTAATCCCCGAAGGGGTAGGCAGAGGAGTGTAGTATACTCCCACGTTTCACCAGTTACGTTTACCTCCCATGGAATAGTTGGTGAGCCTATTGCCAGACACCGGGCACTGATGCAGACTCTGAGTCACTACTAGAAATTCTAAATTAGAAAAATCGAATAGTACCCGACCCGGGATTCGAACCCAGGATCTCCCGATCGGCAGTGGCGCTTGCAACCATTCGACCAACGAGACAGTCGAGGCAGTAGTTAGTTTTTAGTTCAATTTTCTTTTTAATGTGGTTCTTTTTATTTTAATTTGAGAAATTACAAGTTAAGTCATAGACAAAAAATCATAGACTAGATCTTCTTGTTTGAGTAGTTACATACATTTAGGTATTCGGAGTACACAGCCAAATGTGTATGTTAACACATGTGAGATACATGTTTCGAATAAGTGGCTCATTGAGTCAAAAACCACGTAATAGGATAGTCATGCGTGTGTCGACACTGCCTCCACACGTGGTGGGCCTTGGCTTCGTTTGTGTTAAATTACCATTTGTATGCCCACCGAAGCTCGCATTAATTAATATGTGCTACTGGCTGTTTTATTCTAGGTTAGAATTAGTGTGGACATCGTTTTTTATTTTGGCGGGTAATGCCTACATGTTAATAACGGCCATGATATTATTTGGATTGTTATATATTAGAATTTAAATAGAATGATACGCTTCAAAGTGTTACGGAGGCTATTTGAAGATGTTCTCTCAACTATTAGCAATATGAAATTAGAACATTTCGAATTTACTACCCAGTCTATAAAATACCTGTCCTTGACTTCGTTTTACAAAATGGCGGGAAAAGAAACGAAATGTCACATATTTTGCTAATGCAACGACGAAAATAATATTACTATGTTTGTTAATTGTATATTGAAGTGACTTATGTTTTGCCGAATTAAATCAAAACCATACACTAAAATAGCATATTTTAAATGTAAAACATATACGAGAAAAGTTAATCAACTGTTTATTGATACATCATTATTAATAAATACGGTTTCTAATAAAATTAACGTACCTATTGTAGTCGTCAATAATTTGTTAAGCGTCGCATTTATAAGCGATTCCAACGAGATGCCATACCTCTGGGCGTTTTGGCATGTGACAAGCAAACCGAATACCAATTTGTTTAAGCCCAACCTGTTTGTTACGCGATATTTGCTTTGATCTTGAAACCATTTGCATAAGCCGCGTGCCTTTGCGTTTCGTAACACGTCGGAAAGTATACGAGTTTCCTAATTAGCTTTCACTTGATGATATTATTTCCGCACGTCTGCCATTACTTGTTAAGTCATTGCAAATCATCAGTCGTCTACTTATGTCATTAATCAATTATGGTGGAGTTGTCCAATCGCCAACGTAATACCGTCCTAGTACATAATCGTTATAATGAGATTTAAATCCTTTACGCACTATCCGATCGTAACGCTTAACACAGTGTAAGTGAGAGAAAAATAGATCAATCATATTAAAATAATATGACATATGTAGTGCATTGCCTCCACAAATTAAAGTCGGATGGTTGTCTTTTGACTTAAAATTCTTTAAAAGACATTCATAAATATTTATATTTATAATCTATATATATACTTCTAGTTTTTGTAATGTGTTTATTTTGATTGTTGGAGATCATTTGACTGTATAATTTGTATGTATTTTTGTTAGTGTCCTTGACAGTTGTGATACAAGTGTCATACAAAAACATAGCGGTATATATTTAACAGTTATTTCTTTGATGTTTCTAGTTTTAAATCCTGCTTTTTTTTGGCAAAATTCGCGCAATAAAATCCAAATATTATCAATGAACTGCTGACCGATTTTAATGAAATTTAATAGGGAGATGTTCGAATGATAGACATAAACAATTACCAACAATGTTTTTATCAATTTTTAGTTGTATTACTAAACAAATTATACTAAAATAGGATATTAATATAGAATAAAATGTTAGGAAACGATGAAGCTATAAAATACGTCAATTTAGATTGCACACGGCTAGTGGGTATTAAAATTACACGGTAAATATGTATTAAGAGGGATTGGGCATTCAGCCGTATTGATCCGAGATAAAGAAATTTATTTTCTTGCAGGTAGATTATAGGCCTTACACTTTATTCCGTGGGATGTATAACCCAACAGGTGTAATGTGGGAGAACTACGCTCTTATGCGTACCTCATCGGAGAAATACAGCCGTAATATGCAGGTTATTTCAAAGAAGTGTCAGAGTGAGAGAAGTGATCTTCTAAAGAAGGCACTTAATAAAGGCTGGTTGAGAACAGCGGCTGGCGAAGTTGTGTGGCACACCCTGTAATAGGCTTGTCTAGCAATCAAATAATAAAAAAGATGGGTTAATAACCGCAGCATTGCCTATATGTCAATATAAGTTAAATCTCTATGTATTTTAAATTTTTCTAATACCCGTTCAAATTTAAAAACATAATACCATTAGCTAGCAGGTATTCGAGCAAATAGTCATAGACAAATATCTGTAGAATCGATTCGTTCGCAGATCTAGCTTACACAAATTAGACTAACAGATTACGAAATTCAAATTTTGCAAAGGAATATTTTAAATTTGTTTGTCGATTTTGTATTATTTACGAAGTATATTGCGTTTCCTACACTAGTGTCGGTTTATG
Organism: Parelbella machaon machaon; assembly: GCA_018246775.1. NCBI lineage: Eukaryota > Metazoa > Arthropoda > Insecta > Lepidoptera > Hesperiidae > Parelbella > Parelbella machaon. Next base: position 2,707 of record DWFV01001346.1, read on the forward strand.
TTAAGTGATTTAACATTTATATTCATAAAATACAGTTCTAATGTGTTCTTATTCTTTTTATAAGCAATATTATATTTTAACGTGTGTATTTCTTACAAACATTTTTTTCACTTCTTATATTTAGTTCCCGTAGGTGTAGTCAAATGGATGTAGTATACTGCCGGGATCCACATGTTAAATTCTATATCCCTTGATGGAATAGGGTATGAGCCTTTTGCCGTATACTGGTTATCATTTATAAATAATGATTGGACTTTTTTATTTGTTCACGTTGCGTCAAGCTATTTTTTTCGCAGCTACTTGAAAGTGTGAAACCTAATTATACAATACAACAAAAGTAAATTAAATCGGAATATAATTAATCCAGATATAACAAACGATGTAAAAGGAAATAAAACTGAATAATTGTGAAATATTAAAGTGTTAACCTCAATTTCTAAACGTGTAAATCGTTAAACGTAACATTTTACATAGTCCATTCATTAAACAGTGTGTTTACTTCAAGAACCCTTCGAAAGCGTACAATTTATTTTGACAACCGTTATAGTAGAAAGCATTGTATTCATGTAAACTAAGTTACGTAATGACAATAGTTTAGTCCAACCTACACCTGAGTCATGAATCCTACGGCATATACCTATCCTTCAGATTAAGCAATTAATTTTCACAGATAAATAACCATACATACGTTTTACAACGAACTGTCACAGACTAATAAAACCGCAACAATTTGTGGCAGATTAAAAATATGTAATGTGCAATAATGAATTATAATTGATTAAGAAATAAGATTAATTTTACGCTCACACGTTTAACGTTGTCGTTTGGTATTCGAAGCTTGGAGTTGAATGTAGCTAAATTATTCAGGTATTCGCTTCATAGGTCATATTGCAGATTCTTTCTATATAGCTCGTGTAAATTTTATTTCATATTAACGGTTACTTGTGATTTCGTTCGCGTTGCATTCCTAAAAACATCTTATTAATTGTCCTACTCTTTCATCACTCTAACAAACATACGTACTGACAGACAAGTGTTTTAAATTTTGTGTTCAGATAAAGTATATTTAACCATGAAACGATTCCATTTGAATTTAAAAACGGACAGTGTGATTTTATTTAATATGTACATTAACAATGTACAATTTTATATGTGCTTTATGAGTCGTAAAGAAATCATACCAAATTAGCAATCTAAATCAAAAGCAAAACTTTAAGTAAATTTATTTAAAAAAACTAAAAATTAAAGTCATTGTAAACTGGGTTATATAAAACTAGCTTTCTAATATAAAATAAATAAGATGTTATATTTATAACATTGAATTTAATTTACATATTTGATATTGCATATTATTCTTTACATATGCCGAATTCTTATACATTTATCAGTTACTAATCAGTAACATTTAAATGCTTAGGTGTTACAAGTGCCTCAGCCACACCCGTGAGTCATCATATTCAATGCATAGATACAATAATATTTACATAAAGTGCCACAGATAATATAAAATGAGACGTATCACTGACAGGAATGTTGCAGTTGAACTAGTTCTTAATTCAAATGAATATGAATCATGCTTATGGACGTAATTAATTATAATTACAGCGTGCCAGTGCTATTACGTATTGTATGTGTCATTGTCTCTAATTAGTGCGTCTATTAAAATGATGCAAAATGATAAAAAAAATTATACAAAAATTAGAACACAATGTTGCGTAAACTCAATAAGTAAAATATGAACAACATACGGAATACTTTTTAAACGTTAATAATAACATAACAATGCAACTAGACCGGAACTTGAATGTGGTTGGGAAAGAATGTTTGGGTATTATGCGGTAGAATTTGCAGCATTACTTAAATGTGGTTTTTTTTAAACCGGTATTCTTATACCCGTACGTATTATTTCTCACAACACACAAATAGTAAAAAAACGGATGTATCTGATACAATCTGTGGGTGTCAAAATAATGTAGTTAATCAAATGACGTAACTGATCAGACTAACGCCAAGCATTAGATAAGAGAAACGGGCGATCGGAGAAAGCGGTTTTCTCCGCGGATGCTACGGAGTCAATATTGTTTTTTGCGGTCTCTCTAATGACTTGGTTATTTATGTAAAGCTCAGATTAGTTGTATATTTCTAAGTTATGGAGAAGAAATTTACTGATTAATATTGTTTTCGCTTCACGGCAATTCAATTTTCTTAATGTTTATTATTGTTTGGTGAATCTATGGAGGATCTAATAATATAATTTAACACTAAATATTTCCTGTATATTAATTTTATTAAACTGGCTAGTAACATTCTGACTGGCTGAAAAAATCGTTGTCAACAATAAAAAAAACCTAATAACTGTTTTCTTTTGTTCTAGGTATTCCGCAGTGACGTGTTAATTACAAGAAGATTCGAGATATAAATTAATTTGAAATCTGTTCACGAGTTTTTTAAATTGTAAAATAAAGCAACTCTATTCTTGCTTTTTATTTCTAACATATCCTTTCCATGTTTTATTGTTGTTTTTAACAATGCATATCTAAAATGGATATCTAAAAATATTTACTATAAATTGTGCATCTATATTTTAAATCAGGCTTGTCACACGTTTTTGCTACTTCCTTCATAACTTCGGAAACAAGGTGCTTGTGATATTATATTTTAATAGAAGCGAATATATTTAAACTATCAGTATACAATTTAATAAACATATAAAACAGTTTAAATAACTTATTTTACTTTTATCCACAATTGTTGATGTAGCCATTCCTTTCAATACTTGACTACTTATTAATTCTTAAGAATAGTAGTTGGTAAAATACAAAATAATTAAATAGGTCAGATACTGCTCATGGGAGTTAGAAGTCATCAGGATAATGATAGAGGATACGTGACATTCGATTCCCACTATCTACCACGTAAGGGACTTGGCGTGATGATCAAAAATAATTAATAACAAATATTTCTGTACTAACTCAACGTAACAGGTATTTATAGAGATGGACAACACGCTCGGCTGACCTTTTATGACTCAACGACAAGTTTCTACAGGTAATTATTTCGAGCCTTGAATATCCTTCAAATGCATCACACTGCAGCTGCGAACCACAGATAATAATGAATCAATCAGTACAATATAACTACATAATTGCAATATGTCTATATTTACGATGTAGATTTTAATCAACCTTCAATCAAACAATGTAGATTGTCAAAAACTACATCAATCAAACATTATAATAAAGCACAACTCTCACGTGAGGTTTTCTGTCCATCAAAATCAAATGGTTTTATTTAAACGTACACACATACAAGTAAAACGTCATTATCACAACTCCTAACACTTTTAAAATAAGAAAGTATCACTAAAAGAACAATTGAATGTAAATATTTATCTGCTCTCGTTTTTAAAGGCGTGTACATTTAGATTGTTTTAAACGAACGAAGTACAGTACGCGTCATTCACTTGTCTATCATAGTGTCATTCGCTCATTCGCCATCAATCAATACGTGCCTGAAGTATAACGCAGGAAATACCGTCTCACAATTAGTTTAAGATAATAATTATTAGTACTGTATCAATTTTATTTTAATCATGAAAACATTTTAATTAAAAAAAATTCTATGTCTATGACTCTTTATTTAAATTGTTATGAATTTTAATAAAATATTTCCGTAAAATAGGTTAGGTGTTTTCGCGCGCATTCCATTAGTGACGAAATGGAAAATAACAAACCATGACACAAAGTCTGCTATGGTAGTGGTTTCGTTTCTATATAAAGCCTTAACCGGCCCAATAGTGGGTCGCGAGACGCATCCGAGATGTGTTTTCACACAGACCTATTTACATAATGTGGAAATCACTCACATGTAAAAATACGAAGCCTATAATATTATAATGAATTTTAATTACATTCAGATCAGTTCCTGAATGGTATCCTGGGATAGCCGGGCTGGATGGGCAGGAGCTAATGGAGAAATATGTCCAGATTGACTCACGTGTTTTTCAGGATACTCTGAGTAAAACAGCGGTGGTTTATGAGGTGTACTTGTAATATGTCTCTCAATGTGTCTTTGTAAATAATACTAAATCTTTGTAAATAATACATCGATTACAAAGCAAATTTTATTTAGTTTCTAAACATATACTGTCATTTATACGATATTTATATATCTATTAATTGATTCGTGGACAAAAATTACAAATAAAAGTTACTTTTGTTGATAAACTAACTTTTAATCTTGTTACGTAAGAATAGACGTAACAATAGCCTACCAGTTTACTAAGCCTACACAAATATACTAAAAACAACTTAAGTGTAAGTCGTATAGAAGGATTTCAGTTCAATTTTGTTAATTGTGTAATCAAAATAACTGAAATTTGTGACTAGGAATGAATAATTGAGGTGACCCACAATGAAAATGACCGCAAAAATAAAGGAAGACATAAAAGCTAATGCTTAGATAAACATCACTTATATTTTACATGTAAATTTGTTTTAGAAAGCCTTTACGATGTTTCAATTATTACATAATTAGCTAATGCAAGTAAGCGTTTAGTCTAAGTTTAATACTTTATTTTCTTGTCTGTAATATTTCTGCTATTGTTCCCGAAACGGGATTGTACTGTCTACAGCTAAAGTAATAACTATGTAATATTAGAGAATTAATTTTTATCTAGGCAAAGGCTAAGGATTTGAATCTGCTAAGATCTCGATGAAACCATAATCTAAAATTCTACATATTTAAGGCATTCTTTATATTGATTTTTTAAAACGACTATCTGGTCCTCTTTATGAAACCGCCCTTTATAGTTATTGTTTTTCTTTATATGCAAAGAAAATTTATTATACCCTTTTTAAGAATATTGCGAGTGCAACCGAGATTTGGCGTGATTAAAGTTTGTATATAAAGGGTTGCCAACAGCTAAACTTATATATAATACAAGTTACAGATAGATACATAAAATAAACTAAAACATTATTATCACGTTCATACTGTCAATGTCAGACACGTAGAAGTTGTCTAACTGTAGCACAGAGTGGAGATTTTTAGAGGTTACACTTTGATGTAAGAACCTCAATAACATTCAAATTGGCAATTTAATGATGTACATTGAATGATACGACATTCAGCCTAGTTTTAGTATACGGAAATGGGATTTAATATCGATTACCGGTTTTAATGGCAGTGGCTTTTTTAAATTGTGATTTAAAAGTATTGGTAAATAAAGGCATATCAGTAGTGTTTGGCGAAACCAAGGTCTTGTGGTTGCCTACAGATAATAAAATAAAAAAATAATAAATCTTTGTTATTTATATCACATGGGACATCTTCTTTCATACACGGTAATGTCAGAGTTTCTAAAAATAACGGACGTAATCCTGCCTTGATGGCTTACCTTTCGCATTATTTTATTTCTATAACATATAAAATGTATTGAACAAATTATCTAGACACGCGGCAGCATGTCAAGCCGAGTTCAAGCAAGGATCAATTTTCACATTTATGTTTTTGGTGGGCTGCCTATAACGTTAACAGGAAACTAACATAACAAATTTCTATTATATAATATTCTATTTTTTCCAATTTACGCATCGTTTAGGTTTGAATTATTGTTGACTATATGGTACTACATATTTTATAAAAATATCTTAATATTCAGAATAGAAATAAAGTTGGAAAAAAGGTGTATACAGGCCATACGAGTACTCAGCCAAAAATGCTCAGCTATAAACTATGGTTATGTAAGTATGAAAAAATCTTCTGTAAAAGTATACATATGTTTATGGTTCACTCTACTTATTTATGCATCATTATGCATGTATAATAATTAGAAGAAGTAATGAATTTTATAACAAAATTGTTGTAGACACACTCGGAATAAAATAGTAGATAGACTGTTACAGCTTATGTAGATATGTAGGTATATAGTTACAGAGAATATTTTTCGATTACGTGATCCAATCTGTCTTCCACCTTCATTTTTTACGTGACACTAATATACCTACTACAGAGAAATAAATTGACGATCATATCATATTATAACAAGTATTATAAGGAAGTTTTAAAAGTATCTATATTTTTATTAGTGTCTCTGTCTTTTAAACTGAAAGTTATTACTTAAAGCCGTTGCTTCCAATCCTGTTTTTTCTTAGACTACGTTTAAATACATGTCTTAAAGTCAATCTACAATTTGCAATTAAACGATTGTATGTGTCTCTAATATACTACGTAAAAAAAAGAAAAAGTATTTCGCGTCTGTTGTAAAATAAAATTAAAACAAGTTCGCGCCAATTGGAAAACGAAAAGTAAAAGCTTATAGTATTATTTAAAACCGAAAATGAAAACATTTATCATTGATTGAATAAAGAAATTAAAACGTACTTCGCGCCAAGAGAAAAGCTATAAAAAATTAAAATCATTAGCGTCAATTGCAAACCACCACAAAAGCATTTCGCGTCGAAAAAGAAATGAAAAAATATTTCACGCTATTGAAAAAAAGAAATTAAAAAGCATTTGGCGGCAATTGGAAAAAAAGCACATCACACAAGTACGTAAGCCCAAGAACAGTACAATCAGCGATCCATGGAAAGAACATCCGCCACGTAATGACGCATTGTGCAAGGCGTGGTTCGGATGACGAAAAACATTTAATGGTTTGACAAATCGACTCGTGGTCCACACGATGCACAAATTATAGTTAATTGCCAGTGTTTTGTGCAACAGTAACATCGTAAATGACGAGTGTTTATTGTCATTTGATCATTTGCAAGTATTTTAGGTATTCATAGAGCGAATGCCATTATGTAATTTACGGACGGCCTATTTTTTTTCCAGGCATTACATAATTTTTTTTCCACATTATCGTCTGTCTTTGTGCAAATTTAATGCGTGAAGTTAAATGTTTAGATATTAAAAAAGATGTTATGAAACTAAAAAAAAATGTAATGAAAATATTGAGCGTAGGCAGTTTAAGTGAAAATCATGTGAAAAAAATTAAAAATAGTTGATATATTTCCATAAAAATATATGATTATATCTATTGAATTTCTGTCAATTGGTAATCCAGTGAGAATTTTATACCTAAAAATTTTTTACACGTTTTACTAAATATTTTAAGTGTTATGGATTAAACCCGTTAATTTTCTGTCTTTTTACATTGAAAAGCAAAGATTCTTGATTTTGAAACGCCTGTTACTAAAACTACGGTAATCGCGTGCTCTGCCACGGATTATGATAAAAAAATAGACAGCCCTTAAGTACACCTAAGAAGTAAAGACATTTACGCATGTAAAATTGAAACCTCATATTATTATTTTCACAACGATGCAGCAGTTGACCTTGCCGAGAATATCGCTGTATGTTATTGATAACATTAATCAGAATGACATCAGAACGGGTATAATCGTTATTGCTTATGTTAATAAGATTATTATTTTACAATAATAAAATATTCATGTAACACATACATATGTAAAACATAGTAGTTGTTTCAATTATTTCTGTTGTCCTTGTGTTTATATTGTTCTAATGTTATACATATATTTATAACTGAGCGTCCGTTTGCAGAGCATTGCGTTAAAAATTGTATAAATAATTTTTTTTTAAATTATTTATTATTGAATTTACTGAAGCAACGCTTTACGTAAATATGAAATAAAATCTTATTGTCATTTTGAAAATCATAAGTGACGAACACAGTGAAGAAAATCTTGTAAAAGACAAAATTTTCCCTTAATCGAATATTTTTTTAACCATTGCTACATTATGTTTAAAGAAAAACTATATGTAGTCAGGCAGACGTAAAATTTATTAGTTTTTGATGTTGGGTATTTACGTGCCAAGTTGTGTAAGTCGTATTAGTTCATTTGAAATAACAAGCGTTACTTATAATCGCTGATCAGCGTTCTCGATTCTGGTTTACGTACCTTTCAGATTGCAAATGTAGCAGCAAGACACAAAATATGATATGAAAAAGGAAATTGTTCAACGCATGAATATATTATATGTTTTTATTGCTCCTTTTTTACATATCGGTATTAAACAAGCTCTTAGTAATTATATACTTTGCTATTTGTATAGCTTGGATATTAATTGTAAGCTTTAACGAAAGAGAAGGGCAAAAGCTACCAAAAGATAAATTCAGAGCCCGTATACGGTCAGCATATGTGGGTCAATGCTTAGATACTGCTCACTGATGTGACCATAGACATTGGATCGGAGATTGCCATGTTATTAAAATCACTATACATTATTGTGCTGGCAACATCAATATTTTGTAACAGTTGCGTTTAATTATTCAGACCTATCACGATTTGAAATATCTTCTTTCTCTTTCTATTATTAAAATGTCTTCAAATAACTTAACCGTTAAGTTAAATAAATTTTTTGGTCAATGATTACGATTATAGTGTTAGATCGTGTTTTAAAATTCCTAATAACCTTATTGTATTTTTTTATAACCCGATGCGATGTCAACTTGATATAATGTTTGATAATAATTGGTAGCAGTCTTAGAACTGAGAAAAGAATAAAAGGTAAAAATAAGACGGATATTATTCGAGGCAAAGAAAATAAAATATGTTAAATTCTAACATACACGATGATGTAAATGCTTATCAAGTCGCATATTTTTTGTCGTGTTCATCGTGTAATACTTAATATTTTCTAATAGGGAATCAATCATATTATG
>DWFV01001347.1:0-11398 GCA_018246775.1 Parelbella machaon machaon
CCCTGAATGTGTTGTGTAGTGTAGAGTAGCGCTTTCATCTAGACCTTCCTTTCACAGTTGTCTATGTCACTCGCAGACGCCACTGCCTCCTCCTTAGAGTAGTTTGCACACGTCATTGTACAATATTTGAAGTGTGTTACGATTTACATACCTGTGTTATGACATACTCGACACGCAAACCATTGTACTTATTCGGATGTATGTTTGTAGGCTTTAAGTATATCTATTAAGGTACCATCACAACTCAATTTACAGCACGCTTACTAACAAGCATAACATGCAATCACGGATAACAATACTAAATACTCACTCAACAGCTACATGACAGTCACGCGGAGTTCATTCCAAGTAGAAGCAACGCGCGCGTCGCGCCTCGCGTGCATCTGGGACAAGCGTTACTAGAAGTGAACATACATGAAGTCCCTGCTCACGATATTATTTTTCTGCCGCCCCCTTCGAGCACTGATGCAATGTAGCGATGGCTACATCTCCTGGAATCCACCTGGGAGTCTGTCACCAGTAACTAAATCCAACACAAATAACATCCATGTACGAGTACGTGCGTAGAGAATCCAGATCATAACGTATGTCGCATAGCTATAGTTATTGTCGAAAAGGTTTCGTTGAAAATCGAATGTTATCCCAAAGTCACGGAAGCGTGCAAACATTCGCAAAATAGTGAGAGGACAAATCTGCCTCCAAAGCTCTCTCACCACGAGAATAAAATATCTGTGTAAATATTTTAACAATTGAAGAATAAATTTTGTGCACAGTATGACAAGAATAATATAACTTATTAAAGTATTTAAAATGTAGTCATTATTAAATATTATATTTCTCTTACCACACTTATGTACGAAGAATAGAACCACCAATACTCAAGAGTCAATATATTAATAGTAATGTTCTAAAGTATTGCCGCACTGCTGGTGGATTTAAAAAACAAACGTTTCTAAAATTTAATGTTCGCACTGCTTGTGTGGTTTTAGTTTATTCCGGCAGTAGTGGCGCCGTGGCAGGTTATTAAACTAGTTGACAACTTAGATTTCTAAGCATTTAGTCCGCTATCGCTATTCTTACTTTAATAAACCAAATCTGAAAAGAACGTATCTACCGATTATCAATTTAGAAATACTTAAGTTTTGATGATGCAGGCAGATAACATGGGTGGGTGAAGCTGCCCACGTCAATTATGAAACGTTTCAACTCAGTGTTATTGGCGGAGACGAAAATCGGTGGGTTGAACTAACGTACATAATCCACCTAGTAACTTGAAATAACTACCCCACAAGGGACTCTGCTTGATGGTATAAAAATAATAATTGGAAAAAATCCACAAGCACCAGTGTGGCACAGCCTTGCCGCGCGCCGCCCGCGCGCACCTGCGCCGACACGCGGCCGACGTCTATTTGCACGCCTTCTGAAGCCGACACTTATTTACCTTCACTTATGCACTTGACTACATCTGCGCCGCCACATTACCCCCTACAAAGTCGCCTTTAACTTATTTTTAGATCTGGTTTTTCTCTGTTCACGTATACATCGGGGAGTAAGACGTTCGCAAGATCACACAGAGGCACAATTAATGTAATAAATAAATTAATTAAATACGTTGGCACGCCTGCACACCGACAACAACCCCGAACTAGGAAGATGTGATAATTAGACAACTCATAATATACGATACGCACACACTCGCATATTATTATACACTTACATTCACTATCATCATTCTTCTGCTGTTTAATTTATCGAAATAATATTCAACGCATTGAAAAATAGCGTTTTTTAATAAATAAGAACGTATATTAAAAACTTTGCAGATCGTAATCGCTATTTCAGTCTGATTCAGTTGCACAAGCTGATGAAGCCGTTAGATCATGTTCCGTATAAATTATTGCATCAATTAATTCATCTCTCCGTTTCTGTTGTCTTTGGTTAATCGAAGTGTCCGTAGAGTTTCAGCGGAAGCGAGTCGTTATAAGACTGTCTATACTATTTAAACTATCGTTAAATTTATCCATAATTTACTACTACTACGTTTTCAGTAATACTACGTTTTCAAATGCAAGTTATACAAAGCGGGTATATACAATAAAGCTTGCCTGGTGCCCTACATAAAAAATCCAATTGGGTTCCTAAGTATGTTCTCAACGTAATAAAGTACAAAATTAGAGGAAAATATAAATTAAAATTATGATTATACGCACAATAAGTATTCAAATTAAATTAACATCCTGATAAACAAGTGGCCCTTAGGGGGGAGAAGGGGCAAAAAATTAATGTTTTAATTTGCACAATAATCGGCTAATGGTTCCGGCGCGCGCTCCGCCCGGCCGCCCGGCGGCTGCGGCCGGCCGCGGCGTCGCGACCTAACAATACTACACAATACAACTTTTGTGTTTTAACTGCAACCTAGACAAATATTCGGGAGAAGCTACATATTAATAGAACAAGACTTTAGCATTAATACAATAAATTTTAACAGTTTAATTGGTTTGAAACTCTATTACCTATTGTAAGCTTAATAAAAAAAAATATGAAAATAGTCGACGAGTATTAAACGCGTTAAAAACGGGCGATGTGACATTTTGTCAAATGTTGCCGAAATAATCCAATACAATTGAAAAGTTGGCAAACAGCAGGAGTTAGTGAGTTAATTTAATAAGTGATTCGCGCTAAGCGGCGCTCGGAATATTAACCCTCCGGGAGATATCGGCCGCGCTGTTTGCTACTAATAACATTTATTATTTACACCGGGGAGGGAGGGGTTCCAGATTTATTGGAGCTCGACGCGCACGGCGACACCGGCGGCCCGTCATGGAAAATAAAATTCAATGAAAATCGAAACTCCTTTTTTAAATTCAACGTTTGTCTTCATTTAGTTCGATAATATCACAGTCGTCTTTCGTAGCACTTACATGTTAAAAAAAAATTTACTCATAACATTATACTGTTCAGATAAAATTGAAATTGTTCCTTAACACATCATTGCTTGATCCATGCTAGGGAACTGAAAAATAAGCGAATATTGCTAAATAACTTTATACAGGAACTCATGCGCGTAGGGCTTATGGAATACAATAGGAACGAAACAACTTGATGGGAAGGGGTAGTGGGGCCGCTCTCGGGACAAGGTACATTCACTTTACACGTTGTCCTGGACTCTACGACTACGTTTAATTGTTGTAAATATGTACACTATCTGTAGACACATGCAGCCACCTGACAAAAATTCACTTACCCACTGTTTATTCTACAATGATGTATAAAAAATATATTTCCGATACATTGGCGCGGTGCGCTTTACTGTGGCGTAGATTTCCATAAAATGGCAGTATTATATCTGTGTAAACATCACACACACACTCGAGCACACGGACACCTCACATATTGCAGTATTGACTGTTGCCAATAGTTGTGGGGTGCTCGCTGGACAGGACTCCGTACATCGAATGTGACACGACGTGTGCGTGGAATGGTTCCATGATGAGGTATTAATTACTGCATGTTTGTGTTGCAGAGGGCGCGGCGGGCGAGGAAGCCTAAACCACGGACGCATTGTATATTACGATACGCTAGATAACCTACGTCATATCTAAACAAACTCCAGTCCCCATTGTAATGTTATATAATAATCTATAATGTTAATCAACATAAATGTTAAACATTCGCTGACGCCGCGAGTTTGCTCGAAAGTCCGCTCCAACCCCAACCCTGGAGCGGGTTTCCTCGGCGGTACCAGTTCCTAGGGAAGTTTCGTTTTAATCTAATGATGTACTATATGTTTTGTATGAATAATTACGTACAAATGTAGCTCGTACACCTACGTCACCTTCTAGAGTAATCACTTTGTATGTGCTAAGATTATTTATTTGACTACGTTCAGTGTTAGAGTAAGTGAAGCCCGGTGTGGCGGCGCCGCTTCTGGCCGCCTGCTGCTGCAGCGGCCGAGCGGATGTATCTACTAGTCAAGTCCTTCATGTTTGTCCAATAAAAGTTTATTCGGAGCCGAACTTTGTTTCATTGATTTATATTCCTTATACAAATAATACCCCTTTTTACGACCCACAGACGAGCGCATTCTGTGGTAACTTAATTTGGAAATAAAATACATGAAATAGAAGTACATGTTATAGTTAAAGGTATTTTCATTCTCTTATGGCGGCTAGGACTTCGTGCTAATTGTACATACCTACATACGTAGTGGATGGTACCTAGCGGTGCTACCCGGATGACTCGCCACATGTAAATGAATAGGAGAATTGAATTGAATAGGAGAATATATAGCCGAGTCGGGAGGCATTTTACATGTTTATACAATTAAAATCCATAAAAACAGCTGAATGGACACTGGCGCGAGAATCACTTTTACTGCTGGTAGTGTTCCTCTAATTTTGACATAGAAATAAATATAAACTGTTCTCTAATCTTTACAACTCTCAGCTCGTACTTGCATATGAACGCCTTTTTATTAAAACGACTTTAATTATTAAGGAAATCGTCACATATAGCAATTGTTGAGATACAGATGAAGCTAAACACACACGCTCTCTTAGTTATGAACAAGTCAAAATAATCTCTTTATTGTTACGCTGAAGCAAACGTCTGTTGACTTAGAGTTATTGGCCAAATGTGCATTAAGATTGATTATAGTTATGTCAAATAAATTTGGAAATACATTCTGCTTTATGGCCTTAACCCTCTCAATATGAGAGGAGACCCATATTCCAACAGTGAAATGACAAATGGGTCGATTATTTTTTTTTTTTTTTTTTTAAGCCTCTCGTGATGATTTGATGTATTAACTATTGATGTATTAAGCCTGCCATTCTGGCAGGGTCTAATACTTTAATAACAATGAAATATGACGAGAATTTGTCTAAATATTGTTATATCATGATGTGCATACCGGTAATTAGGATAATAGTACTAGGAAAACTTAATTTTTCATAGGCAAATAGTCCTATACAGCAAAAGCCCTACAGTAGTAATCCTGAAACGTCTCAAATTGCTATTCAATTACATAAGAATAAATGTCCAGATCGATTGACTGTTCCATCATCACAGGCGTGCACTATTGCAGTTCAGTACTTGAGGCTTTTGTAACATTCGATGAGTGGATTCTGTTCGTGACGTACGCACCCACTTAGAGGATGCTTAAATATTTCACTCTTAAGAGGGAAAAATAGGGGGAATTCTTGTATGATTAATCGTTCCTTTTAGAAGTGGAAGATAATTATATGTAGCTTTGATAATGTAGGCGCAGTTGTGGAAAATCGAATATACTATAAAACAGCATGGTACATGTGGAAAAACGCGCGGGCGTCTCGTAGTATTTCATAAAAATTTGCGCATTAACTTAGCAGTAGCGAAACTGTAAAATTTAGTATGGATCGTGAAAGCAGGCATCTGATACCGACCCACTAGTGATTACCGACGGTCTTAAAGCAAGGTAGGAACGAAACAAATGAAAAACAACACAAGTATGCGCAAAGTTAAGATATAACGCAAATATGAATAAAAACACAACGACGCGTAAGCTTGATTGAGTACGTTCTGAAAACATATGAACAGATCTTCACTCCAGTGATCAGCTGCGAGCCAGGGCTGCCCCGCGGGCCGAGAACGCGGGCCGGCTGTGGTAAGATGCAAATAATATTATTACCACGAACAAGGTGTAGAATTATTCTTGTACTGATTTATGATAACAAAAAATATGAATATACATAGGTTGCCTGGAAGATATCGCTTTTAAGCGATAAGACCGCTCGTTGCTTAAATTTAAAATTTCTATAAAGACACAGTGTTTGACAATATAGGAGATACATTGATTTACTGGTGAAATAAGTAAGAAAACAAATATTCGAAGAAAAAAGTAATGGATCTATAAAGGGGTAATGGTAATGTCGGCAATATCCACAAATTATTTCGTAATAACTTCACTTTACTTAAAGACTTGTAGGTAAAAACGCTTCTTTGCAAAAAAATTTGAGATTCCAAGTTGCCTCTTGTGGTTTTTCTTTGGAAGAATGAAACTATTTATTCTGCGTTAACAATCACAGATTTCCGAATAATTGGTAACCCTGGAGAAAGTCGAAGCAATAAGAAAAAACCATTAGAGCAATTTTTAGAGAGCGCGTCGGGCGGAGAGCGCCGAGCTGACTCGATGTCGTCACGCGAGCGATCGCTAACTGCGACTGATGCAAAGCTCACGAGTAAAATATTGCTGACACGCTCTGGAACACCACTTGTTTTGCGCTCACTACTAATGGTGTTAGTTTTCAACTTTTCTAACCTTTACTTGTACACGCTTATTATATGCTGCTCTGGGCAGGACGCAGCGTTTCGCTCAATAGTGTCTGCTACGGACTGCGAAAGAATGAAACTCCCTCTCGGGGTCTATCCGATTCCCATAACTTAGAAGTATTCAAGACAAGAATGAGTAGACACTCTCTACGCAAAGTACTACATCTTAAGGTATGACTCACTTACCATCAACTGAGATTGCAGTCAAACGCGAGCCTGAGTAAATGTCCTAAATCACATAGTACAACAGTTCTAACCTGCAATAATACTGAACAAACTCTTAAATATCACAAATGTATAAAGATATTAGATATTCACACAGCCTTGTCGAACGCCCGGTCAGAGACAACAAACATTAGACACTTACCATTGTTATCAATATGGGGTGGTCAAAATCGTGAAGTATAATCGTGAAGTGAAAGCATGGCAATTTCAAATAAAATGTAAATCATATAAGAAAACGAATGAAATGAAGAACTGAATTATAAATGGTTGTAACATATGACCATTACATTCCGTCATAAAGAAGACATTACAAAAGATAAATTCTTATACGAGTAGGTAGTAGTTGTGGCAGGAAGTATTTGGAGCCCTTTAGTGTAAGTACACACACCTATACACATACATTGTAGACACTTATTTATTTCTTAAATTATTAGCTCGCGTCCTGCTCCTGTCTCCAGGTTCTTGTAAGCTTGTATATTGATACGTGATTGTTTACAGCTCTCACGCTGGAACGCTTTACGAGCCGGTACATGCCGCTAACCATTGATCTCTTAGAGTGTCCCGCTAGGTAGAATACAAAAGCGAGGTGAAACCTTACACTGGCGACGGACACGGAGCCCGGCCCGGCGTGTCGCTAACGATATGGAGCGGCAATCGGCTGAGTGTGTGCTCGGTACACACCCGCGTCTTGTGCACACTACGCACCCCGAGACGGCGCCGCTCAACATATTTTGACCAAAATGCCTAACAGTCCGCAACGGAAAGTGATGCGGCGATGTAAAGTACGAGTGTAACCCACAAGTGTCAATTATTTGAGATGATGCTAAATCGAAGCGCCGTTAGCACTAACGGAGTTGCAGGTGGAAAGTAATTTGTGAAGTTAAGCGACGCTGAGCGCGGCAGGGGGTCGTGCCTAGTAGCAAAGTTGGATACTCTCCGCAATCGCTACCGGTTACTAGACAGGACTTAATATAAGAAAAACTTCACGCAAAGTGCAGGACGTTCTTTCCTAAAAAACAATGACTGGCCATTTGGAACATGAGAACCTTTTTGTGAAATGGATCGCGCAATGCCGTCACATCACTCATGACCAACGTTAGGTGAAACATAAATAACAAAATGAATCACTGCGTCACTAAAACGTATTCTTTAGTTATAAATATGAAACATACTTTCAAATATGTTCTTTCTCATTTCAATTTAATTTTTATTTTTTTACATTTTATATTATTGATACGTTATCGATTCCTTGGAATTTGCTCCACTTTAAGAGCCCAAGTCAACCTCACCTACCCTGCCTGCACCATGCTCCAACGGTCAAGTCCGTGGCCATTAACTGACTGCGGTATAGTGCAGTCTACTTCTGCGATCCACTACCCATATGCTGTGGGCAAAAACCTCAAAGAAAGGCTAATCTCCATCAGTGGACTGGGGCAGGCTGTAAATGATGTACGTACTATGTGTACATATAAGCAAATTGCCAAAATTTTTACCAATACTGAGGAGAAAATTAATCCTGAGTTTTACTTCATTACATTCCATTTTGTTTTTATTTAAGCGGATAACGACTTATTTCATCTTATTACATATTTACTCATTAACAGCGGTTATTTTAAAAAAACATTAGAAAATAGTAGCTAGCCGGGAGAATAGTAAAAAACTATGTGATGCATTCACTTAGAGTTAGCAAGAAAACGCTTTTAGTTATAAAATACTTAAAACCTTCATGTAGTGGCGCGCGCGGCTAATGGGCGCGCCTGCTCTCGTCTTGTAGTCACTTGTATCACTTACCGGCGACCCTCGCGCGCTGCCTACACCGTGAATCTTTCAAAAAACAAAACCAAAATCGTATAGTGTAGCGTGAATTGGGATCTGTATCTGGACGTTCAGTTATCTATATGAGTATGTATTTCTAAATGTACCGTCTGCAATCTCCGAATTTAGGCAGAGAAGTCTAATACACTACCACGTTTCATCAGTAACGTTTTACGACCCATAGAATAGGTAGCCATTCATCGGGCACAAATCCAGACCCCAGTCACTACTTAAAATTGTAATTAGAAAAATCCGATAATACTCGACCCGGGATTTCAACCCAGAACCTTCCAATCGGTAGTCGCGCTCGCAACCACTCGACCAACGAGGCAGTTTACTATAAAATCTAAGATAGAAAATTTAAGTTATAAAATCCAACTTACAAAATCCAATAGGACCGAATCCGGGATTCGAACCCAGGACCTCTCCATCAACCGTCGTACGTTACAACAACTCGACCAACAATTGAGTATTTCTAAATGTAGGTAAGTACTAATATCTTTCAACTCAGAAAGCGGGGTATAGTAATGAAAAGACCAAACATTTCTATAACTAGTTGACAAATATATTTCAATTCTCATTATCTTATAAACACAAGTTACGTAATATGTTCGATGTTTTATATAAATATAAACAGAAAATACGCTTTATTATCTTACTCTTTTAACTGTAGCCATATTTTTGTATCTACCTACGTTTGCAAGCTTTAAGTGAGACCGCCGTCGCGACTCCATGTCGAAAATAGTATGAAAAATAAAAATTCAAAATTGCCAAATTTGGAAAAACATTAACATGGGCCATCGATATAAAATTTTGGGCTCAATTTTTTTTGTTATTTATACCTCTTAATTATCTAATCTTGAAATTTTCAGGTATTTCGTTCTTTTCAATAATATGAATTTTCGAATAAATAAATATTACCTTCAAACTTCTCAGTTTAGTAAAGTTAAACAAACATGTAATTATGTAATTTGGAGAACAGAAAAATTTTTCAAATTTATTTCTTTAAAACAAGTTTTGGTTCATTTCCGTAACGGCCGCAGTTTTCGAGATATATATTTTTGCATAACTTGAAAAAAAAATTCAAATGTTTTTCCCTAAGGCAGAACTTCGTTATGTAATAAAAGAAAACTCCTGACAAAATTCGTCCAAATCGGAAGGGGTCGATGCCAACTATCTGTCGATTTGAAATGGAATAACCCATATTTAAATAAACTCTGACGGCTTGAAACCCGAAAGAAATTATACATATGTCGAGGGTCTACGATATTCGTGGCACTCGTAGCATTCGTAGCACTGACCATAGCTCGAGCTACGTCATTCTGATCGTGAATACTGAGTCTCTCCCTTGATGCAACGAAGTAAAAATATAACGCACTATAAATAATCGTAGCTATTTCATGTACTCGATACAAAATGGGCTCTTAGTGCCTAGACCGTAGCAGTAACGTAGACGTCCCGAGTACATTTGTTACGTCACAATCGATGGATTAAAAAGCGCGGCACTCTTGAAGAATCGATAAAAACAGATTAACCGGAGGTTGACCCTAACGAAGAAAAATACGTTACGTACGATTTCTTCTTAATTATATCAGAATACGCTACATTCCCTTAAATAACATTTTGAATGTTATTGTTTCCAAATAATAACGTCTTATCAAATCTCAATATGAAAATGCTTTTCCATCGTTAATTAACACAAACCACTACAGCAGTATACGTCGTCGTTCACAACCTTCACCACCGACTAAGAGTATAAAACTATCTAGCACGGTACCTTCGTCTAAGTAAATACTCGTATTTCCAGTTTACCGTGAATATGATATTTTTAATTTACTAAATGCACTAAGGTACTGAGTACCTTCGCGCGTCTCTTCCCTTGATATAAATAAAGATTTCCACCTCAATGTACGTTGTTTCCGTCTCGTTAGTTTCGGGTGGCTCACGTCGGTTGAACTTGTAAAGTGTCGTTATTAATTATTGAGATGAATTCATTCAAAAAGAGCCGAAGAACTCGAGCGGCTCCTGGCGATATTTAAATTGCTAAACGGCGGAGTCGGCGATCGCCGACTTACAGAACAAATAGGTAATGAATACGCCGCGGAGTCGTCACAAATATCATTGAACATTGTGACGAGACCGCGCGCCTTTAATTACTCGAGTTTGCGACTTCATTACCATTTAATGAAATAAACAAAACATTATTAAGGGTTTCCGCAGACTTTTCATTTTACAAATATATGTACATAATTTATAATATTTTGTGGTTGCGGTACGGTAACTTGAATAATCCGGCGAACTTCGCCGCTCGGTACAAGATGGCTCTCCCAGCGGAAACACAAGCCAGCGCGGGTACGCGAGCGCGCCGGGCGCAGCGACGCGGCAACGGCTGTGTGAGCCGACAGGGCGGCAGGCGAACAGTATGCCCGACCATACGCATGATAATAATCGTATTTTAGGATTTACCCACACATCTGATTCTAAAATAAACTCACAGGACTCGTTGGTTCTGGTAACCAGACGATTTATAAACTACATATGGATATGCATTATACTTATATACATATTTTTATCTCACATCGTTGATATCCTTCTCTGGTCGTATCAGTTTTGTTGTCTGCAAGTTAACGACGACGACAATACACCGTTTTAAGTATAACACTGTACATCTATACCTGTACCTCTTTTGCAATATTTATTTATTTATACTGTTTATTTGTATACCATTAAATGTATGTATGTATTAACACAAATATCTCTTAATGCGTACAAGAGGCGGCCCTATCGCTATCAGAGCGATCTCTTCAGGCAACCTTCGGGTAGAAGAAATGTAGATTAACAGAATGGATAGGAGTGTACTACGATTATAATGACCACTCATAGGCAAGCTTACTGTGATCTATGTATACTAATAAATAAAATTGGAGTGTCTGTTTGTAATATTAAAATAACGGCTTTTTACTAAATGCATGTGTATGTATACACGGTACATATACCAAAATAACATTTTTTTAAATTTTTGTCTGTCTGTCTGTTTGTTCCTGCTAAT
>DWFV01001348.1:0-11394 GCA_018246775.1 Parelbella machaon machaon
GTAACTGTGAGGCCACCAGTCACCGGATTTGTTAAGCTGGATAACTTTAGGTAGGTTAGGTTTTGTTCAGGTGCTGATAATGTCTTTGGACGTCTGTAATAAAAGATAAGATATCAAAGTATCTTTTAGGGTACAAAGTATGAAAACACGAATAGTCTTTTGTTTTATGTGACCCTTCCAGCTTTATATACAATAATTTTTTTTATAGAAATTTGACTTTTCCTATATTTTTCCTATTTGTGTAAGAGCATACTAACAATAAAACTTCATTCAATAGGACCAATCCCACCACACCTAAACCAACTTTCCCCTTCGGCCCCAACCAAGTAACACCTGGCTACCCAAGTACTACCATCGGACAAGGAAACTTTAAGCAGACTGGCCAAACTACGATCCGTGGTCAGGGACAATATACTCAGACTGATCAAGGACAGTACACTCAAGTTGGTCAAGGACAATATAGCAAAGTTGGTCAGGGACAGTACACGCAAAGAGGACAAGGACAATACACAGTCGGTGGCCAAGCCATCGGAGTTGGTGTTCAAGGTACGTAAAGTTCCAAATTTTTTGACAAAGAATGTTAAGTTACAAAAATAGGGGGTAGTTTTAAAAAAGACACAGCAGCCACACTTTCTTCTGGTATCTGAGGAGATCAAAGGCAGAAATGGGTTGTGAAAAATCAAGAATGGGGCGAAATACACCAAGGTTATTTCTAGCAATGGACTCATACAGCCTACTGATGATATTGAGGATATAGTCTTAGCGCATTATAATATTTTATTGACATACAATTTAAGAAAATACATGTGTATATGAACAATTATAAATATTTGTTACGCAACACCACGCCTGTAATCCCCGCAGAGGTAGGCAGAGGAGTGTAGTACACTGTCACGTTTCACAAGTTACGTTTAGGTCCCAATATTTATTAACCCTCTAGATAAGGGATTTTCAAGGCAATATGCAGATAGAGGAAATAAAAGAGTTTATATTATAAAGCAATTCTGTGTTATACAGGCAACCAACTCGCATCAGGCTCGAACTTCGACACCGCGTACAGCCAAGGACAGATCGGCCAGAGAGGCCAGGGTGTCCTCGTCAACCAAGGACAGGGTTCTCTGGTAACCCAAGGACAGTACGAAGCTAACGCTCAGGTAAGGTTTGGCAGGATTCAGATTTTTTCCACTCACTGAAGCATATATATTTGTGAAATCGCCTTAAAGTTCTGGTACTTCTTTGAAACTAGTAAACGTTACACATTGTCTTCCCACGTCTTATCTTGATAGTCGAGGAACCAGGGATACGTTTCTTTTGTAAACACACGAAGGCAAATTGACAATTGTCCATATAGCTTCTGTACTCTGAACGCAACTGATGACCAGAGAGAAGCTTAGAGGGCTCGTTCTTTTTAACTTTATTATTACAATGTATACTGAATATCCTGTAGTATAAAAGACGTCCAGAATATACGACTAAATTCACCATCGAAATAAATACCTAATCAGCAATCAAAGCTCCGGTCTTTGCACGGCAGATAAACGTGATAACCACGCCAGCAAATGTCTCATAAACATCAATATTAAAAACTTTCTTTTTTCCAACAGGCTCAAATCCAAAGAGGCGGAGGAATAGGCGTCATTCAAGGTCAAGGCCAAAGAGGCCAGGGTCAGATCGTTACAGCTGGTCAAGGTATCGGTGTGACACAAGGATTCGGCACTGGCATTCGTCAAGGACAGGGACAGCTCATTACCAATGGCCAAGGAGTTGCAGTGAGCCAAGAGTTTGGTCAAGGAGTACAACAAAATGTACAGGGATACCGCCAAGGTCAGGGTCAGATAGTGGCTCAAGGGCAAGGACCGCTGGTCACCCAAGAACAAGGCGCATATATTAATAGGGGCCAAGGACTGGTCACCCAGGGAGGCGGTGCCTTAGTCTCGCAAGGAGGAGGTGCCTTAGTCTCGCAAGGAGGAGGTGCCCTAGTCTCGCAAGGGGGAGGTTCCTTAGTCTCGCAAGGGGGAGGTTCCTTAGTCTCGCCAGGGGGAGGTGCCTTAGTCTCGCCAGGAGGAGGTGCTTTAATCACCCAAGGAGGAGGTGCCTCGTTCAACCAAGGAGGAGGCGCTCTGATCAACCGTGGTCAAGGTCAAAGTCAATTCGGCTTTGGAATTAGCCAAGGGCAAGGACAGGAAGTGTTCCAAGGACAAGGATCTCTGATTAGCCAAGGTTTTGGAGCTGGCATCAAGCAGGGGCAAGGCATTGCTGTGTCGCAAGGAAGCGGCTTCGGAGTGGAGAATGAGTACGGAGAATCTGTGCAGAGAGTCTTCTTATCAAGATACGATGGTACTGGCCAGTGTGGACTGCCGAACGTGAGTATCACAAGTAGAAGTTTCCGCGTGTATGATGTTTCAGATGTACGATAGCACTGATAGCCTAGTCATTCAGTACTCAGCCTGCCTCTCGAAAGGTTCTTAGGTCCTTCGGCGCGCACTTCTTTACGAAAAATATTATTTTAAGTAAAAATCACTAGCTGCATCAGTTAAGTTAAACATTGTCTCAACTACCTACACAATTTCAAATCCTCCATAATCTAGTATAAGGTGTGTTATGACTGCCAATCCACGTTTGACCAGCGTGGCAGAATAGACCCCATTTCATTCTGAGAGGAGATCTGCGTTCATCAGTGGAGCGATAAAAGGTTCGGTGATGATGTAAAGTTTCTGACAATTTTCTTAAGGTAGAATTTGGGTATATTTTTATGTAGAACAAACTTGTGATAGTAAATAAAAGTGAAAAAGGCGGGAACAATAAAGTTAAATAAATTATAAAACGCTTACAATATTGAACGCGACAAAACTTTGTAATCCAATATCGAAATAAATAACTAACGTTCATACTGCATTAAATCCGGTTCCGAACTAATTTAAAAACGATTTATGTTAATTATATTCAAAGTATTTCAGATGTAGAAATATTTTATAAATAAATATTAATATGTGTCCCTATAATTATTATACATTATTAATGTTCACTTGGCGTAGTGTAAAAGGTTTTTTTTTGTTTATTGTATTTAGAATATTATTGTTCTTTCCCAATTAATAACCCAAAAATTAATTATTAAATAAATATTAATTGTTAATCATTCTTAATATTCAATCCAGGTAGTGTTAAAGGGATTTTTGTTAACGGAAATACTTAATTTGACGTGCTTCCTTTACATTTATAACTTTTCATATATGTACGCTTTAAAAGGCTTTTGAGTTCGAAATCCCATCCACAGCCAGCCTTCGACCTATTCATAAGATTTATGTTTTAATTTTAAATATTTTAACGCCACACGGATTCTATTATTTCTGTGTACTTGAGTTAAATAAATGCTAAAGGTCACTAAAACAGAGGGTTATAAAAAGCATATAACAGCATGGACAAAAATTCCAATTACAATAAATTTTAATATTAATTCAACATTGGTTATTATTTATTGACGAAATCTAGGAAAAATGTAAATATTGAGATTACATTAACATATCTAGGAAAATAATAAATTAATAACTCTTTCACACTCACAAATAAAAATACAACTTCACACACATAACTGCAATGCAATGCGCACACACGCGAATTGACTATGGGTAAATAAATTGATTATTCGGTCGTGTTTCTGACTGGAAAGCGAACATAGAACATTAACGAGACCGGCGTGTATGAAATATGTAATTAATCTATAGAATATATGTACTTTCCGTCACATATGTATGTAGCTAGACTTAAATTTCGTCCTATCTAAAGATATGTCACACTTAGCCTTGTTTAATAACACGGATTAAGTGCCGCTTAAAAAACATATGTATTTGGTCAGTTGTCCAAAGTCAGCCCGTCCAAAGTCCAACAAAAGTCTGGCTTGCTCTTACTCAAATCAACAGAATGTGACGTACTAGAGATATAAGAATTGCATTAGGTTACCTGCGAATAATATAACCATCTCCAAAATTTTCTAACAATACAAAGATTTACTCGAACTTTTATTTACATTTCACATGTCTATTCTGTAAGTGTAGAAACATTTGGCATTCAGTGCTCTCCGCCTACCCTGTAAGGACCTGGTTTCATGATGTAACAATATGATATTTTTTCCATCCCCAGCCTACTAAGCCTTATGGAAACCGTAACGAAAACGAAGTAGACTTCGCCGAGATCCCCTGGCAGGCCATGGTTCTCCTGCAAACCAACAGGAGCCTCCTCTGCGGTGGCGTGATCACCAGACCTGATGTTGTTGTAACGTCTGCCGCTTGCGTCGAAGGGTAAGTTGTCCAGATAGCCAACGTTTTAATGATCTGAATTTCTAACGAGGCCTTACAGACATCCACATCTTCCAAAAAATATAATCGTTTTCGAAGCAAGAATCCCTTATGGAAATTTAATATCAGTAACAAATAATTAGAAACTAGTACAGGATCCATCATTCCTATGAAGAAATTTGGGGAACCTGTCAATAGTTTATTGGTAAATGCATCAGCGTAACAATTTCTATAAAGATGCTGATATTGTGCTATCACATTCTAATCAATATATGATTATAATTATATGATAATATGATCCTGACACTCTTGCTGTGTCAATTGATTCCTTAAGGTAACTCATATATGACCAGCTGTGGAATCACTTATATGATTTAAGCTATTTCTTTGGAATCGTCGTTTTGCACTAAGCGAGGATATTGCTGAAAATTAAAAACACTTTTCTCTTTGTCATATGGTACTCGTACATGTCAGAATCTTTTACTTCTTTCGTGACCCAAAAACTCCTTTCCAGCCTAGAAGCAAAGAACAATCTTTTAATTCTTTCGTGACCCAAATACTCTTTTCCAGCCTAGAAGCAAAGAACGTGTTGATCAAGGGTGGTGAATGGAAACTTGGAATCGACGAAGAGCCCCTACCCTTCCAGATCGTCCAGGTCAAACACATTTTGCGCCATCCCTTCTACAAAAGAGGATCTCTGCTCTACGACGCCGCTATCCTGGTTTTGACGGAGAATTTGAGATTCGCGAAGAACATCTACCCCATCTGTCTGCCGAAGGCATCAGATACTCTTGACGCTTTCTACAATGGCGCTGGAGAATGTATTGTGACCGGATGGGGCAAGCAGGTTCTGCAGGGTAAGTACTTAAAACAGTTTTTTTTTCATCTTAAAAAAACAAAGAAGCCTCTACGTCATAGAAATTTCTAGAATTCACTAGAACACATCTAGACCTCATAAGTATTTTTTATAATCAAACAACAGAAGAATGGCTGTCACTTTACCAGCTTAAAATATATATTTGAATGAGAAGTTCGAATTTTGTACTATGGGGTTTATTGTCATTGTCAAATTTAATCTTATATATACAGCATGTTCTTCTGAAGTTTATGAAATTGAATTGATCAGTAACATTTTGGAACTTTTTTCCACTGGAGGCGATCAGTTCGTTATCAACCTGTATATAGTCAAGGCTATATGCTAAAAACTCATAACGGTCTTCCAAAGCGACAATGTATGTTGACCTTTAAAATAGCTATTAAACCTTTATTTAAATCGATTTCCAATATCTGGCTATTAACATTAACCGTGATAACTATAGCCTTATTGAATTAAATTTCTTTAAAACTATAAGGTTCATTTCACATGGGAGCCGATGCGATGGCATAGCAAATAATATCTGGTTAAGACTGGCCCTTCAACAATTGACCACTGTAAATATATATAAACAGTTTCGTAGTTCAAAGGGCATATGCAAATGTCTTTAATAGTGATTCCTTTCGAGGCTCGTCAAACCTTATCGATAACTTCGATTACCAATTTTCTACGTACATCCATAATTCCCAGAAGATAACTAAGCATTATAATATTATAACTTAATAGCAGAACATTGACGCGTTTAAAGCAAGAGCTATAGGCGGGAGGAGAAGCTTAAGGGCGGGAAAAGAAGCTCATTCCTCGCAAGTGCCATGTTGATTGGTGCGTGTTGTCCATACGAAACAACATCTATATAAAAATTTAATTTTAATTTTTTGCATCAGTGTAAAATTCATTACAATTATGGTTCTACTTCTGTTCTTAAAGGCACATAAAAGGCGGTCTCATTGCTAACAAGCGATCTCTCCCAGACAACCTTTGGGTAGGAGTCTATACCAACAGTAATACGATACGGGATGAGGTGTACAAAATAATAATTACATAAAGCAAATAGTAAATATAATTATAAGACATAGAATTCAAACATTTTGGCTCGACATAGACTATGCTAATGATAGTCATCTGTTTGCATATGCTAAACGACGCGCATAATGTCACGTATCGCTTTGTGTTTTGACCTGAATCCTTTAAAAACTCAATTATGGCATTTACCGACATTTAGTTTTATTGTAATTATAATTATATTAGATTTATTGAACTTTAATTTTAACGGTTATATCAGTGACGGCCACGTCTCGATAAAAGGAGCGTAGGTCGCCCTCCTACCAGATGATCTGACGACCTGAAGAAGACAGCGGGAAGCTGCTGGATTCTAAAGGCCTAGGATCGGAAGGAGTGGCGCCGATTAGGGAAGGCCTGTGTCCAGCAATGGACATCTAGAGGCTGATATAAGATTAAGCAACAACGTAACAATAGATTTTTTGTTTTTTATTTATCCTCTATTTTTATATATAAAGCTCGGACCTTATGCGTATTGACATTCTCTATGTGACATCCGTTGGTGAAGCGGAGAATTTACGATAAGGGTCTTAAACAACAGGCGAATACAATATATAAACTCTAACGACAATAATATTTAATATTAATAATTACTATACATATCATACATAACTATTATTGTATAAATAAATATATGTTTAAACATAATACATCATTATTATTATGCATTTGACACAAGAATAATTTTACTAAGTATTTGTATCGGTACTTTTCATATACAACATTAGGGTACTTAATAAGGAAAACAATGCAACAAAATAGATCCATTATTACATAGATCCATTATACATCATGCTCAATCTCTTACGATGGAGCCAGAGTGTGTCTTTATCCTTACTCATTAGACGTGCTTTCCTCTATATCCATAGCTCTGTTCAGACATATGAATGACATGTTAATAAACTGAACAAAACTCGTTGCTAGACCGCGCCCATTATTTTGCAAAGATTAAGTAATACCGTGCATAAAAGAATCCAAATATTTGATAATTATATAATTGTTTTCCGTGTAGCCTTTGGCGTGGCGAATCGCTTTGTTCGATGTTAAAAAATTATTCGAATTTAAATTTCGAACAGCAAAAAACGGTTTTAAATATAATATGTCTAACGGGAAAAGTACAAATGGCGTCGGTTACAGTTTTATGGTAGAACTGTAAATATTTTTTGTTAATTAATTGTAATTAATTTTGAGATTTTAAGCGAGTCTAAAATTAATATTGTTTGAAGATAAAGTCTGTCTGGCTAGCCAGACGTAAATTGGAAGACTTCACACGCCTTGCAAAATATTGACAACTCTAAGCTGTTCAGATGTCCTCGCAATGATTACCTTTTCACTGTTATCCAAGGAATACGTAACTTCATGCCTCCAATCCCCGAAGGGATAGGTAGAGGATTGTAGTACACACGAACGTTTCACCAGTTGCGTTCACGTCCTTCAAAGGCATAGGTGCTGAGCCATTTTACCATATTTTTTTACATAATAGTTATCTATATAAAAGGTGTTTATTTTATATATATTTGTAGCCAAATAACTTATTAAAAAATCATTACAATACATTGTGTTTATTTAAAAAAAAAAACTTTTTTTTAAATTATTGAACGAACAATAATCCCTCGGTTGTTTCCAACGGTCACAATACGAAAAGCGTGCAGCATTATGCAACACTGCAATCTTTAACCCTTCCATTATATTTGAAATTTCAAAAAATGAATAATATCATCAATAAACTACGTTGTTTATCACTTTTGTCCGAAAACGAAATTGGGGTTACGTTGAGCGGTATACCTACTGTCCGTGTAAAATATAATTCTTATATAAAAATATATTAACCGTTGCTTCAATAAATTTAAATCAAAATAATTATTTTTATGATTGATTTTTAAGTATTTTTTTTATTATCTCTACCCTCTGCCTGTTCTCTAATGGATCTGACGTGATGATATTATTTAATAATATCCAACTTAAATGTCGTTTAATTAGAATGTATTTTATTTTACTAAAGAACCTCTCAGATAGAAATATATTAACATTCAATATTATATATCAATCAAATGTGCTAATCACTGCAATTGTAATGCAAAAGTGCATAGTACATGAAGTGCATACGTCGCTTTAAAAGAAAGCTCGGACGACACAATCAGCCATTTTGTAGGTCAGTGTCGACGATGTACGGACTGCAAATAAGAAAGGCGATTTTGAAAATAATTTAAAAATGCTCAGTTTTTATATTATTCGTAACATGAAACGTATTTCTTTTTTAAAATATTGATTCATGATTTTGAAAAACACCCGTGCTCGTTGTTTGTCATCATCATCATCATCATTAGTCTCTATTGTTCAGCTGCTGGACATAATCCTCTCCCATGCTGTGCCACAATACTGACTACTCCGATTTCATTTAAAATCTACTTCCTGTCTTCTTAAGGTCATTGGTCCAATTGATCAGAGTGCACCCCACAGTACATGTCCCATTGTTAATGGACTAAAATACTTGTTAAGACATAGGTATACATATCTGATACCAAGGTTCGATTATCTTGACCAAATAGGTTAGATACTGGCTGATGGAGGAGTTAGAAGTCTCGAGAACCGGCAGGCGTGTAAGAGCATGCATGATAAAGGGATAAACGGTACTCAGTGCCTACTCCAAAAGGACCTGACGTGATCGTATAAAATAACTGTTAGACTTTCAGTCCGACCAGGTAGAGCTCAGGAAGAAGGAGCTCAGATAGGTTCAAACCTAATCGGATCTTCCCGAAACATAGTTCAGTCAAGTCATAGTTCAGTCAAGTCATAGTCTTGGTTCATACATACATACATGTTGCTTTTGAAAATGAGCTCATGTGTTAATTATGTATGATTTTTCTTTCAAATACATATAATTCGCTGTTACGGTGAACATGTACAGTTTCCCAGAGGAAACAACACTTGAGCCACATCAATATAACTGTCAAGAGAAGTCATAAACGCATTCCTAGCGCCACCTAGATCTAGCGCGGTAAATGTCAAAAAAATCGCATTTACTCGTAAAAAAAATTTACTTTCCATAAAAAAAAGCGACTTGTATGATATTTTTTGAAGCGTTTTTGTATGATATTTTATTTATTTAAGTAATAATAGAGAGCAAGAGTTATCTATGGTCAATTTTTTTTTGTTTTTTTTTTAAATGACCTCCGGGCAGAGATGTCTGCATTGAATTCTCAGATAAGGTAACATATTAATAATTAGTTTTGATATCATTTTTAATCTTGACTATGTATATCTCTTTGCGCATGTTTCATGGCAGCAATGAATGTCAGTGTGGGAAAAATGAAGGCGTAGAGTTTTGTCATGTTAACTTGAAACTAACCTCCATTTAATCTCGACAATGAAAAACATAGCGTAAAATAGATTCATAGTCAATTTATTCAGATCGCACGTCTGTATGTAAATCACGAGATAAGAGACTATTACAGATGTAACCTTGACTGACTATTGTTTGGAGTAGGAGCACCAGTTGGCTGGATTTTAGCGAGACACAAATTCGTGAAACTTTCCGAAATATTGAGTACTAGCAAGACACCAGGTTGTCAGACCGTCTGATATTTTAGATGAGTTAAAAAGTATTTATATATTTTATATACATACATATATCGTTGGCATTTTAAAAATTATAATTGTTTTAAAAATACTAAGCCCTCGCAGCTCCAAATTAGAATTTACCCAGCCTTGCATATAGAGACATATAAAAAGGTAAATAAACATAAATATATTATGTAAGGGATGTACATACTCGTATATATATATACAAAGATTCAAAAGTTTTGAGGACGTACATGTACTTCATGTATGTATTATTCAATAAAATAATGAAATCAGACGGTCATAACAGTATTTGACAATATTAAAAAAGTGTCCTGAATTTTTTTTAAATCGTGGCCACCTTATACACAACCAGTCTCATATAACTCATATGTTAATGCTATCCGGTTATTTTGTAAATTGTATTTATTTAATATTTTGATTTTTTTATTTTGACGTATTTTATAGAGACATGTATGAATATATTAATTTTTACGACCCTATTAGATGGAAGTGCGCCTTCCTAGGGCCGCCTCTTCCGACTCTACATTTTGCATTCACATTTACCTTCTAAATATGTGTCGATATTCTACTATCGTGTTGCAATCTGTTTTAATATTCTTATCATCTAATGCTTGGCAGACTACGACCTTAACCTCCTCATTTTAAGAGGAAACCTTTGTTCCAAAAGTGGAGTGAGAAAAAGATCGCAAAAATTCCACTGTCAATCGTTAATTAATTACATGATATACATAAATATTATTAAAAAAAATAAACTTTCCGTCCGTTTCTATTATTATTAATAATATCCTATTAGTGTCTGACCTCGCTCGTTTCTTTTCTCTGAGGCTAATAACACAAAAATGCTAATATATTCAAATAGACAACCTTCTAGACCATAGAGACATCGCAATAATCACAAGCTATTTTTCTCAATACACTTATCCTACCTGTACTGGACACTGATCGCCTCTCGGCATGAGAAAGATATAGCCATAGTCCGCTACCTTGGCCAAGTGCGTATTGGCATTTTATCATTACATCGTCCACCAGAACTCTTTCGGGTAAGTAGCAGCAAGTGCCATATATCTATATTTTTACAGACCTGACATGGTTCTTCTACGCTCATCAATCTGGGTGGGAGAGACTTCTGTCTCTCCCATCAGCCAGTGTTGCCAGCCAGCCAGCCATAATTGGGCTAGTAATATGTATGTAACATATAGGGTATCAATAACCCTGACTGACTGATGACTCTGACTAAATGACTTTAATAACAATAAATAAAAATAAACCAAATAAAATAAATGACTACCTCGTTGGTCGAGTGGTTGCAAGTGCGACTGCCGATCGAGAGATCCTGGGTTCAAATCCCGAGTCGGGTGCTATCGGATTTTTCTAATTTAGAATTTCTAGTAGAGAGTCGGAGTCTGGAATTGTGACAGGTGTATGACAATAGACTCACCACCTATTCCATGGGACTTAATACCACATACATACATACATACCACATCAGGGATTACAGGCGTGATGTTACGTTTAAATAATAATAAATATTTCGTGACCTCTCCGCGCCGTCCTATTTGGTTTCAATCTTGCCGGAGCCTGTGC
>DWFV01001349.1:0-11392 GCA_018246775.1 Parelbella machaon machaon
GTACAATTAGTACAAAGACGACAATGTTATTTGTTTTATTTTTAAAAATCAACGGTTGATTTTAGTTCACAAGCGGGTTTTCTTATCACGAGTTATTGTTTTTTTTTTCCTCCCTGATGTTACTTTCATCCTGGAAAAGGGGCCAACAACAATCGATACCAGGAAAGCGACCACCGTGCTGTCGCGGCAATGCTGTCCCTTGGGAAAGGGAGACGCTGGCGGTCGTATTGTATAATTACTGGAATTAAAAATACGTGAAACCTGCACCCTTCTCTCTTATATTGAGCAATCGCTACATCTTTTATTTTTGTTTTTTAACTTATAAAACGTGCAGTTATGATCGACATATTTAGAAGGAAATAGGGACAATTTTTCTTTATGTATTCAAATGGTAAAATAAGAAACACGTACGAAATGAACTAGGGCGATGGGTTTGTGATTATTATTGTATATTAACGGTAGCAATTGATTGTATGTGAAAAAACGGTCCGTGTTCATAATCAGATATCAATATATCAATTACGATATGAAACTAAGTGCAGAAATCAATAGTAATAATTCTAAGTGTTACTTTTAAGTAAAGGTTTCTGATGAAAACAGTCCATCTAGTGATTAGCGAATTTGACGCCCTTCGAACCTACCCAGGGCAAGTACTTGTGTGATGAACATAAGTGTTTGTTCTGCGTCTGAGTGTAAAAAGTAATATTGATATATTTATAAGTGAATATCAGTCGTCTAGGTTTTTTAAAGCAAAGAGAATAGAAAATGAGTAGCTAGCAGTCACTAAATATTACTGCTATCTTCAAATCGGGGGATAAACTTATGTTATTCCAATGTACTCCAATCGGAACAATCCCTTAAAACATTCATAATTACTTTCATTCCATTATCATTCATCATCGAATCTTGGACCCGTTCATTAATCATTAAATGGAGCGTTACGGAAGCCGCTGATACGAATTTCATACGGTGATCCATCATGGCCGATTTTAATTGAATTTAGAGTAATTTCGAATTAATGCTCTTCCGGAGGCGCTTAAAAGTTACACATGAATGTTTGTACTCACGAAATGTGAGTTGTTGCTGATTCGTTATTTCACAAGATTTCACTTACCTAATAGTGCAGTGTATCACTAAAACCAACTTAAGTAGGTACACTCACACTTTTTTAAAGTAGGTATATACATATATAGGTAGGTACGACACTGGAAAAGACAGACATCCAAATGTTTATTGAGCTCTCTACCAAAGTTTGACAATAAATACAGCGTCTCATCTGAATCACAAAAATGGTTACAAAAAGTCATTAAAACAACACACTCAATGACTAATCACATTTGAGTGTTGTCCTCAAACCAAATAATTGCTTGCAATATGCCATCGCACCACAATCAATAGCGTTGTATTGGACACCATATAATATGTGCGAGTGTTAATCGTAAATTATTGATGGCAGGACAGATGGATCATGAACGAGCCACTTTCGTTCGAATAGAGAAATAACCGGCCGCCGCATATCGCACGTCCACGGGCCGCCTCGATCAAGAAATATACGGGATTTATCGCACATTGAACGGAAGGCGTTAGCCGACGAGCACGCTATTAAATTATTAACAGTTACATTCTTAGATGGAGAGAGGAGATCGTATTCCGGTAACATGGCCGATCATATTGATATCATAAACAAGACGAGACTATGATACGAGTATCGGGTAGACTCGTAGGAATAAACTAGGCCTGTTTATGGTATTGCTCAGCGTATCTTGAATTTCGAGCGGTCGAGATTTGAATGCGTGATTTAGATAAGAATTTGGGTGACTCCGCTTGAGCAAGTACTGAGCTTTATGACATGTTTAAGATTATCAAAATGCTTTTATTCAAGCTATATTTCGGCCGTGGATAAATCTTCTTAGGTTTATTCAATTAAGGATTGATTAATATAACGGTATGTTGTCTTTCCCCCGCCTTTTCCGGGATTCCTTCAGCGCGACACGTGTAATGAATAGGTAATTTTAAGTGAATGTCATTGCCATTTGAAGCTGGACACTATTTAATGGATTCACACTTAAGAAATGATCTGTAACCTATATAATATATATAAAGAAAATCTTTAGTAAGTTTTATCCATCGTGTCACCTAAAACCTGGGTATAAAACATCGAAAGTATAATAACTCTTCACAACCTGCAATCATAATACGTATTGCTTTTTAAGCACTTGAACCCATCAATTAAATGTCCGTACATAAATTGCTCGGGGTTACGATATAATGTATCGTAATCGAAACTTTCATCGATACATTTAAATCGATTTTCGCTCAAAACTCCACATTACCCTTAATGTGGCTTGATAATCGACTCAGGTCATCACACATTGTTGTATGCCACATGGCATGAAGTTAACATTTTTCATCTTCAGTTTGTAAATATTTTTCAAGAAACCTCTTTGTAGAAAGTTGAATTCTAAGCTACCAGTTTATCACTGCTTTCATCATTATCAGTATCGTAAACTTTAGCTAACCCAAGTTTTAGTCTGAAAACTTATTGGCAGCTAAATCTATTTCTATGGAACTTGGGATTAACTACGCATTTTTTACTATCTTCGAATAGGTCAAATACTAACCAATACCGACTAGGGTTTATTGTTAGTAAAAATCCCGACAAGTGCAATTTCGTACCACTAATATACTTATTTAGAATAAACTAATTTAAACAAACAGTTCTATTTGGGCTGCAATGGCGGTGGCAACAATAACTTATTTACTGCTATCTAAATATTTGCTGTTTGTCTAAGAAGTCCCTGTCGAGACGGAGAAAGAACACATTCCCCGAACCCGTGCCGGGATACCTGGATGTCGTTAGAGGCGACTCAGCCCGGTGCGGGCGGATTGCGGTATGGCGCAGGCTTCTCACAGTGCAGGCGGTGTGATAAGCCATGCTCTGCAATCCTCAACTCGTATACCTAGCATAGGAATTATAATCCAGCAGTAGACTTAAGTAAATCTAACCAAGTGATTTTTACTGAACCAGATTTAGATCACGTTCGTCGCTTTACTCGATCGAAACAATGTTTCGTACAGAACAAAATTTACTGTGAACCTGAACGTGAACTTTACTGTGAATTATCGTTGCCTTCAACGTATCAATTTCAGCATAATGTGATCAGATTTTGGCGGTGCGCTCACACTATGCTGTTATTTAATATGTAGCTATTAGGTCCCGATATAATTTCGCGGGAACATAAATTCGCTTCCTGACAGCTGTCATTAAATCACCTCCATTAACTCTGGACCAATTTCACTTAACTTCTTTATAATTTTGATGCGAAACGGGACGTGACTTCGACACCTACCGCGTACGTGGTCGCTGACCACACGAAACACAGGTACAATTTTGTTCGATTGCGTTTGAAGCCTTCGTTACTGACAAAAATGGTATCAGTTTTTGTTTAAAACAATTTCTGTAAGGAATGCCATTGTATTTTTATTCCGATATATCTCTTTTTACCGTCACCTAATCATATTGTGTTTTTAGTGGACTTTAAAGAGCGTAATGTGTTATGGTATAAAATTATAATGATTTTAAACCATCCTTATAATAAAATTAAGGTAAGTCGATAACTCGGTTAAAAAAATTCAAAGCATTTAATCCAACGACAGGCGAATAAAGCATTGTAACAAGACATGTTTATCGATACGGTATCGAATCGTATCGATTCATCGGATTCGGAAGTGACGGATCGTAACTCGATCGGACGCCGAAAGTCGAGACGATATCGCTGGGCGCCGATAGAATCTCGACCGAGCTTAAATGTTGATAATTAAATCTGCAAGCGAAATGATCATTGATAACAAAATATATTCTGTATCAATTTGTATTAATCGCTTTTATAAGGCCATACGTATATCCATATATAGAAAGTTCTAGAAAAAAATCTATAAATTACATAAAGTGTAGGTAGCTAGTAGATTTCCTAAAAGCGTACGCTATAAGTAAATTGACTAATAAAAACTGGGTTGTTCGAATCTGATTTTATTTTTATATTTCCTACTTCAGTTAAGGGAAATGCTCCAAAATAACTATTTACATGAAAAGGTTTACATGAAAGGCCCGATAAGAAAAGGTATAATTGTTAAAAACAGTAATTTTATAACTTTGTAGGTAATAATAAAAAATCAAAATAAGCAAGACATGAGCATCATTTTGATTCAAGCAATTAAACTTTAAAACATTTATCAAGTTACATTTTGCTACATTTCAGTGTAATTTCTTAAATATTAGCAAAAGATAATTTGCCTCATACATTATTAAGTTACATTACACTGCTAAATTGACGCTTATCTCGCTATTATTAAGGTACAAAATAATTAAAAAATGTAAACTAATATTTGAAAAATTAATTTTTGACGCAAACGACATTCCAGTTCACTTGTTTTATGATAAAATCCGACGTGTAATTTCAAAATTCGAACAAAAGAAAGCACAGCGGTGCTTTGAGCTTCGTAGCGGTGTATCGTAAATAAATTTGCAGCTGGCATAAAATGAAATGGAAATCTATAAACCTTATTGCGTCGAGTTAAGTGCAGTTATATTGAAATGTAAACAATAAAAAATGTAAAAACAAATTTGCGATTAAGTGAAATGAGTGCTTCTGATTGGTCATCCGTGGTGACAGCAGTGTTCATTATTAATTTAAATTTCGAGATAAGGGCTTTTTTATGAAATTTTTGAAGCTGATTTGCACTGGCTCCGTTCGTAATTATGTTGTTCCTTGTCTTTGACCGTTATTTTAATTTATTTGCGGCATGAGAAAGCTAATTTTGGAGATTACGGCGACACTTTTTCCCCTCCGGTAACTCTTCTTAATTTAAATTAAATACTTCAACTTAGTCGTGCTCATGTTTTGACTAAAGCTTACTTGTATGTTAAGGTATTCGTATTTTATGCAATAAAACATATTGACTGGGTCGTAGATTTAGTTTCTAATGAACTTTACACCCAGCAGGAAATTGTATAGTTGAATAGTTTTTTGTACGTATGGGTGTAAAATTATTAGATATATAGTGAGGTTTTTAGAAGTATGCATTATGTGTTATCAGCTTTTTGGCGTCCGTAACACAGTATTTGTGTGTTTTGTGAGGGCCCTAAGTCAGTTGCCATTGTATATATATCATTATTATATTTTTGTTATATACATACAACCTCGGTTCAAGCGTCAAGATATGTTCAAAGACAGACTTGCTGTAGAAAATCATGCTGGACCTTCATGATATATGATCGCAATTATTTCTTTAGTATATATGTACATTAGCTGAAGTATTTATTAAAGTTTGGCTAAAATTGTACGTGCACAGCATTGTACGTGTATGTTTAAAATGAAAATGTTGATTGTAATCCGAGACTATTAATTCGTTCTTCTAAAAATACCGTACGGTAAGTAATCATCGTGTCATGAATTGATCTAAACTTAAATCTAAACACCTAGAAATAAAATTTAGACAGGAGTTAGAAGATATTCCAATATCGAAAGCACACGAGGTCACAATGGAACACGCTAGTGCAAGTCAGAATGTATATCAAACAAACGAACGCCCATCACACCGGGATGCCAACGCCATTAGCACGTGGTGCGTCAATCAGCGACTGCGGTGCTCTGCGTGGGCACTTGTGCGTCAATCCCGCTCGCTATCTCCCGAGCGCCCGCCGGAGATCCTATCTCCGCGATAGCGACCGCCTTTCCGCTCAGTATCTGGATCTAAGATAGCTTTTCAAGTTTAATTCAATATAAGGCACTAAAGAAATTTTATATTTTTTATACTTCTAAACGCATCGCACTCGCCGTTGAACC
This sequence comes from Parelbella machaon machaon, assembly GCA_018246775.1. Lineage (NCBI taxonomy): Eukaryota > Metazoa > Arthropoda > Insecta > Lepidoptera > Hesperiidae > Parelbella > Parelbella machaon. The sequence continues at coordinate 5,847 of DWFV01001349.1, forward strand.
GTTTTACGGTAACTGATCGGTGAGATTGTGGATTTCTGCCGCAGTAGTGAAGCCGTTCGGTGTGTGGCGGCGTTCAATAAAGAAATGCTATTTTAGTAATGATGCTTTCTAAAGTATTAAATGAAAATTATTATAGATAGCTAATAAAAATATATTTATTGATGGCTGAAGAGATGCGACTACGATACGACTTTTTTTTTTGTTTTTTAAAAAGAGTGCCGGGAGTTTTTTCCGCCGGCTTTTTTCTTCCGGTCTACATAAGCCTATAAGAGGCGTTCAAAGCAGATGAATATAATATGTATGACGTTCATTAAGTACATTTTTATATACCTTATAATGAATAAAAACTTTTGAATTTGAACTTTTAAATGCTATGGCTAATGATAATCTATTATGAGTAACAATTTGTTAGTTATGTTAATAACCTTGACAATTGGTGTTAAAAGTACAGAACGGATTTATTAATGGGTATATAAGCGTGGTATGTGATGTCCTTTTATTTTGTTCAGAAGGAATGGTGACATACATATATTCATAGATGAATATAGGTATATAGGTATAGGCATAAAACATGAACCTATTTAAGTTTCATTGAGTTCCTAATCGCTGCGAGGTCCTAGCACTGACTGTATAATAAGTCATGTAATAATCATAATAGCAAAATAAATGCAGTACTATAAGTTCTGTTGCTGAAGTCATGTTATTAATAAATACTATCTGACTAATTTATCTGACAACTAATACTCGCGAGATAAACTGACGCTAAAAGTATGTTTATGGGCGGTCCCAAATGTCCATGACCGACACTGACGCCTGCTTATTACTACACCCCACAAAGTGTCACAAATATATGGACCTTAAGTCCAGTGCTGACCCCGACGGGGATTCATAATTTTTAATGCCATAATATGGAAACATAATAAGTACATTACGTGGAAAGTAATAATTTCCATGAAAAAAGTGCCATAAATGAATCGATGACCTTATAGAGATTGAAATAAATTCGGACAAACGTAACGGATCGGGTCACAAATACTTTATACATTCAACTGATGTATGACATTTGCTACTTTTACAATTATGACATTACAGACAACTATTTGCATATGATACTTATCGCGTTACAATAAAGTCGAAATTCCAACGCGTTTAATACAGCCGGCCGCAAAGATAAAGTTGTAAGTTTATATTTATAGGCTTTTATTCTGCATCGAGTGCTCGGTAAAACTCAATGAGTGTAAGTTATTTTGTATCGCGCGAAAAAATATCGCATGAGTAGGTACCGCTTTTGTTTCATTAGCCATATAAGGGCGTTCTGGGTGATTTAATGTGCTGCAAGTCGATATGACACACGCTTTATATGAGGATCTCATGCCACGCGTAGCTAATTCCTTAATTGAAAATTTACGAAACGGTTCACCTACGAATTTTAATGTTGAAGGTTTATTGGGACGATCGTATCTTATTGATTATAAATGGGCGGGAATATTTTATGCCTCGTCAATTATTATACATAGTTAAGTATGGACGTATAAGCGATTTACACTTTTACACATATTGCATATATTAAGTTTTAAAATCCTTAGTATTCATATGTAAAGGCTCATTTCTTAAAAAGCGCGCTTCTGTATATTATATTATAATATACATATACCTAATAGGACTTGTTAGCTTCTTAAAATGTGCATTATGAAAGCGCATGCTTCCAAACGTACAGTTTTCTGCATAAATCCTTACAATGAAATGTTTCCGCTCCATTTACTAAAACAACTTAACATGAACACTTACTCAGACTAGACACGAGCATCCTGTCAACCTTTCCTCTGCCAAGCTTAGCTGAGCGTGTACGGGCTAATGCAATTTTTAGTTTTAAAAAACTCTTCTAATGTTTGTGCCCGGTGTATGGCAATAGGCTCACCACCTATTCCATGGGACCTAAAACGTAACTTGTGAAACGTGGGAGTATACTACACTCCTCTGCCTACCCCTTCAATAATATAATTTACTTGTGGAAATTTACGTGAAGAATCCTAACAATATCATTATTATTTGTAAAATTCAATTTTATTGTCAGTTAACATTCGCAATTTGAAAGTCAAGGGAAACCAAACGCTCTTGTGAATTTTCGTGCGTTCTTCATACTTGTGTTTAAAGCCACATTGAATATCGTAATTATGAAAGCGAGCGCCTAGCGAAGTCGCGTCTAACACGAAACTGCGCCTTGGGATAATAAACTCTTTACTGACTCATTGTATCCTTACCTCTGCTAATTGTTCTTGAAGCGAGCAATTGCCTTTTCTATCCTTAATGTCCCATTAAGTTCCACTTACGGTATTCTGTCCCTTAGTTGGCGAGTTCTAGATGTTCGTGGTTCGTTCCAATGGTTCAAAACGTTTAGTGTTGTCTTCGGACGATTGAGTGGGTAGTATCTATGTGTTGGGAACTTAAATTAATGAAAACTTTATATGTGTCCTTTTGTGGATTATTTGTATACTGACAGTGCATTGCTTTAGTGTTGGATTTAGTGATAACTGGCAATTTAAATGTGCGAGTCCTATAATCGTTAGTGTTTATTTGAGATTAGCCTTTGGTTTTATACATAAGGCCTTAGTCCTTGTACTATAGCTAACACGTAATAGATCGCCTGTTTTTTGTCATAATAATAGCAGTAATAAACGTAACATCACGCCTGTAATTCCTGAAGGAGCGGGTAGAGAAATGTAGTATACTCCTGCAGTCCACTAGTTATGTTCACGTCTCATCAAGGAATAAGTGGTGAATCTATTACCTTTCACCGAGCACGAGACAATCTAAGTTAAAAAAATTCGATAGTACCGGACCCGGAATTCCAACCCCGGACGTCTCCATTAGCAGTAGCTCTTGCAATCACTCGACTAACGAGGCAGTCATATAGCCATATATAATAGTAGTAAAACTTACGTTATCATATCGTTTATATAACATTACGTTTATGAGATAATATAGTTAATATTATAAAAGATAATAACACAAAAGGAACAAGTGTTATACATTCCATTAAAGCATATATCAGGGATGGTAAGATGTTGCCGATAGCCGCTCCCCACCTCGAGGTCGATAGTGCATAATTTTATCGTTACGAATCGAAAATCATCGTGCGATCTTTTGATCAACACTTAAAGTAACTTATATGGGTCTTTTATAGTCGTTGCCTCAGATGAAGAGATTTCTCTAAAATGATACATCGCGAAGACACGTTATTCCTTATGAGGATGACGGTTAAATGAGACGTAAGTATTATTGATAAACGATGGTTGTAAATGATTGTGCTTATAATATATGTTTATTATTATAATTATTAGAACAAAAGAATGGTGTACTTGATCGTAATAATGTCTAATTACGAAATTACGAGGATTATAGTTTGCCTAATGAGCTATATTTCTTGTCGATATTAAGCACTATTTCTTGCTAATCTTTAAAATGGTTATATTAAATATCATTTACACCTATATGTAGTAAAATCATATTTGATGGAACTATTTAGGCATTTTCAAGAAGCTCAAAGTTTTGCGGTCGTTTCGATAATTGTAATATCATAATATGACAAATATTTACAATATTATTGTTATTATTGGCTGCACTCATTTATTTTTTGATAATTTTCAACGCGAAAGCTTTTTACATTGTTTAATGTTATAGGTTTATCTATTATATAATATGTAGTATGTTATAGGTCTATATTATATATAGGTATTTTTAATACCAACCAAGCCTTTTTTCACTGTTTTGTACTTCCTAGACGGCTACTACTGCATTTGTAATTTACCCAAGACCATAATAGACAGCTAATGAGTGTAGTAGCCGCTGGTGTAAATCTTCAGAATATTGTATTCTGAATAGAAAATTATTGTAATACTGCAAGTGCTGCGTAAAGCGAGACTGCGGTTCCGACAGACACATTTTGATTTGTAGGGATAGCTAATTTTGACAGATCTATATATCACAGTCGAGCTCATACCCGGATATTCATCGAGACTCAATTCTCCCATTTTTGTAATCTGATTAGTTTCAAATTCTGTAGCAGCATTATCTTTTTATTATGCGAATGATGAGTTTTAATTATTATTCCATCAGATTTCTTTTACATCTGAGTAATTTAGATCACGATTGGTCACGACCAATTGTCACGTCGAAATTAATAATTCAAGTTATGGCGTCTGACGCAAAAATAAAGACATCGCCATCGAATTAATTAGAAAATCCATTCCGATTAATATTCCTCATATTCTGTTTGATCAGTTTCACAATTTATTATCGTTTTATTTCTATTGCTTTTGTCTAATTCATATTGGCTCGGGTCTTCGAAAGGCTGCCTCTAATTTTCGAGATTCGATAAAGCGAATGGCTTATGTAATTATCGAAAAGCAATAATAAGACGAATTTATGGGGATATGTACGTTTGCCAATGAGGATTTTAAGATTTTCTCGGAATCAAAGCAATTTTTTAAAGTAGCGTAACTTTATCGGACGTTTGGGTCACTTTGACTTAATTAGAAATTGGAAATAAAAAAAAATAGTAACGAATGAGGATTAGGCGATCAAAAATTTTGTATAAAATTTTCTCATCGGTCAACCCTACAACATAAATAACTAAAAATAAAGGAACAAAAGGATGGTCGGTGACTATTCAGAACAGAATAGAGGGACAGAACAAGGTCATTCTTATGCTGTGTATTTGTTTAAAATAGGTATGACATGATCACCAAAAAAAAACACAAAATATAAGCCATCGAATAATTATAACGCAAGGATATGACCAAAGAATATTCAACATACGGTTTCTCACGGTAACCATTCTCGCCACCCACATTTTTAATTAGGCACTTAATTTGCCAACACTTGACATCAACCTTACGTGACTCTCCTCAACATTAATCAGTCACACAACAATGGTGCCGGTTAAACTGGACCGCTCGGACCGATCTCATTAATAAGTCCCACAAATCAACCGAGGTCCAATAATTTCACAGGACTTATGACTCCAACCACCAATTATAACGAAGACAATCATACCATTAAGTCGCCAGTCCCATAAAATCTTGACCCCAACAATTGGCTTCGCGATGTAAGAGAGAAAAATTATGGATGCGGTATTAAAAATTGCATTTCATCGATATTTTTATTAATAGCAGACATGTATTACTTTATTCATATCTTTTGAAAATATCGTCGTTATAGTAGGTAGGTATATATGTATGTACGTAATAGAAACATTTTTAAATTAACAAACTAATAATATTTCAATAACATTTCAGTAAAACATGCGATGTCGAGTATTGATGTTATAAATGATAACCTCAAAATAAAGTTTATTTTTCAGTCACATCCAACACTGTTGCTTACTCCTTCTCGTATGCAATAGACAATTAAGAATTGTGCATGGCGGCAGATTCAGACTGATAGCCGCAGCGCGGCTACTCAATAGCGTCTCACTATGCATCTATAAGCGATAAGCGTTCTAAAGATACCAAAAAGAAATAAAAAAATAAAAATGTTAAATACGT
>DWFV01001350.1:0-11389 GCA_018246775.1 Parelbella machaon machaon
TCGCTCCCCAACAGAGGAGATAGCAGCCAAACGTGAGCCTGTTGCTGAATAAAAAAAATTGCCACATTATTTTTTGAATCCTCTCACTTTCCAGAGCCGCTACTTCGAATGTGACGAGAGCGACAGTGATTACGACTACAGCGACGACAGCGACTTCTTGAACTATATGAGCTACGCCAGTCCTGACGTAGAGTCGGGACGCTTCCAGCCCGACCCCGAGGAGTATGATGATGAGGTGACTATAAGTGCTAACAATTAATCTTTGCAGATAGCGTAATTGGTTGTACATTGGTTATAACGGAAAACGTTTTTAAAATACTGGTACCCAGATTCTAGTCCGTTGATTTTTATTCCTGATTTAGGATTTCATTCAAATTTGTCATCGGTAGCCTTTCGTTACATAGGACTTTATTAATTCTGATTCTGTATATGCCAATTTCAAGTGCATCTCTCATCAATCCACATGCATCCTCCAGGTGTTCGAACAGAATATTCCAGGGGACAACACTTCGACGGACCTGCTGCTGGACGGTCGTGAGAAGATGTCCATTTCATCAGACACCCTGGACGTTGGAGATGACGAAGACGACATGCAGCTGGAGGTGGCCGCTGGGACACCGGTGGTGCTGAACCACCTGTTGACTCATCCTATCGCGTGCGTCATACAATAAACTCTATTACCTGTACTTTGCCAAAAAAGGCAAGTCCGCAAACATTCATCAGGGGATTTGTCTGAATTAATATGTTTCTGTTGCCTAATTCTGAAAATATCATCTTTTTCGAAGATTGTGCATAGCGTGATTTTCGCTATGCAGTAGGTAATGCACGAATTTGCAGTCGAAAATCCGTGCTGGGCTTGTGTAGCAAACTATGGCCTTAACCCTTTTCACTCCTAGAGAAGACCCTTGTTCACGTGTGGATTGGTGAAACGGTTGATGACAATCATGGTTACAATTGACTTTAAAAGATGGTACCACATGGCTTCTGAATCTTGCCTTTTTTGTCAGTCTCTAGATATCACGTTATTGTATAAGCAGTTTTTCCTCAACGTAATCCAGTTCTGTAAACCGATTAACTTTATAGAAATTCTGATATTATCCGAATGGATGATAGCTGGATAGTAAAGCGTTAAAAATATTGTAGAGAGGTTTTGTCCAGCGGCGATAATTAATAATATAGTTATACACATGATATATGTAAAAATAATGAAAATGCATAATACTCGTATTCCAATTCCTATCAATAAAAAGAATCACGAGTTAAAAATAAAAAAAGGACGTCGTAATTGAGAAACGTAAGATTGTGTTATTTTTAAACAATACAATCTTGAGGCATTAAAACGGAAGTCATCTTAACTGTCACTTAAAAAAGGAATCAATAATAATAATTATAGACTAGATTGAACCATAGACACGTTTGTTGTTTTGGCAGTAAAAGATCAACAAATAAAAGAAAATAAATTCGAGACTGTAGGTATCATTCGTTTAAATATGTTCAACGACAGTCTCGAACCATTTGATCGTAATAGTTATATGTTATAAAAAATACTAATGTTATTTTATACAACGAAACGTTGACAATGATTTTACACAATTATTTGTTAAGTTTGTAATTAAAATTTTAATACGTTTTAATTATAATAGTACTATTTAGTTTATTTCACAATATTATAGTTTCTTTTGTAAGTTTTACAATGATTATATAGGATAGTTATTTTAAATAACTATATAATGATATGTTTGAGTCTTAAATTTATGTAGTCTTTAATGTATGAGAGATTAATATAGCTTTATTTAATTTTTTACGAGTATGCAGTATTTTCAGTAAGCTGTACACAGATTTATTGTTTTGGGGGCTTATTTTTGGAAATTGTATTTCGAAGATATAAAATACAAAAGGCCTGCTAAGTTTAATACACTCTTTGTCTACCGTCCAGTTAGCTGTAAAGGTAACTCCTGGTGACTGTAATGTAATTATATTGGTTAATATATTCCAGTATCCGATTAATATTCAGTTCTAATATGTAAACAACCTTACATTAATTAATCGAACCCATGAGTTTGTTGCACAAAGATATTCATATTCATATTGTAATGGAATTGAATGTAACGCTTGTAGGATTAATTGTAATTTAGTTTCTATATGTATGAAGCTTGATATAGATACAGAGAATAAAATAAAAATATTACCTACTTATTTATGAAGGAATTGATAGGCGTTTTAATAAAATATCTCAATATGTAGTTTTTTCTCTAATTGTTAAATATATATAGCTTTAGGAGTTGTATGTACCTGCTTAAACGTCCTTCTGTTGTAACTTGTAAGCAGCAGAGAGCAAAATAATATTAATATAATAATAATAATCATTATTTCATAGTAAATCTTTGACATAATATTCTATAGACATGAGTGTCATAAATTATCAAATGTACTCTGTTTCCTAGTAATAAATCTAAGATATTTTATTATCTAGAGTAATTAATATAAATTTTGTCTTTGCTTCAAATTGACAGTTACAACCGTAGTAATGTAACCAATAATAGATGGCGCTAGTAGTATCATAATAAGCGTATTGTGTAAATATATTTACGGGACACGAGTGTTTAATAAGTAAATTCTTAACATGACGTGGGCATATAAAGAGAGAGATGAATATAGATGAAGTACGTTAGGTCTATATTGCCTCGGTATTTGAAAATATTTGGTATTTCGTAGTCTCTGCGTATCCCGTACGGGATCTGGCCTTATGATATAATAATACTCTTCCCTGGTAGCGAATATGACCTAAAATGTTTTAAGCGCTTTTACTGTAGCTACACAAGTCTGAAGGTATTATATTGGAAGTGAGAAAAAATATTATATTAGTACTAATCGCTTAGGTAAAGATCCTTCTCAGATGCCCAATTCGTTATTGTTAATTGCTGTAATTAAAGTGAATGTTGTCGTTATGGCGTCGATAATGATGTTTAAAGTAAAACGCTTGTCAAAGTCAATGGAATATGTAAAAATTGGTGAGATAATTATTTTTGTTAACTTAAGATAAAATGTTCGTTTATTTCAAATTTCACTGATGTGTCCTGTCGCTTTGTTAGTCAGTGGTTCCACAAAGACGTGGTTCGAAATAGTGTGTTAATAGGGAATATGCATGTTTTTTAAATTAATCATTAGCATCTTTGTAATGTTGAAAAAAATATAAATAGGCTTGAAAAAATTCAAATTATTTCTCTAACTGGAATTTAAAACATTAAGCAAATTTTTTCCGCTCTAACGCTGCCATTTAGCGCGCCCTTTGACTGACGTCACATGATACGTCCAGCGTTCGATACTGTAAGCGTTTCAGTTACTTCATACATATTTTCAATTTTAATTGCTGTACAAATCATGAAAGAAGCTAAAAAACCTTCTTACAAGTATTGTATGGTATCGAAGAGCAAAAAATCTATTAGAAATATTCCAGGTAAAGTGATTTTTCGCACTCCAAGCGATGCCAAACTACGAAGACAATGGTGTAAGATGATGAGAAGGTATAATGTATCTCCAAAATAGTGTTTATATTTATGTGAAGATTATTTTAACGTAAACAAACTTAAATATTCAAATAAAATTGTTTATGTAAAATTGTTTATGTTTATGTAAATCGGAATAACGATATTTTATATACATCACATAATTACATAATATTTGACAAATATTTGCAACTTTAGTAATACTACGTATAAGTTATTGACGTATAATCCGACTGCCTCGTTGGTAGAGTGGTTGCAAGCGTGACTATCGATCGGGAGGTCCTAGGTTAGGGTACCATTGAATTTTCTAGTAGTCTCGGAGTCCTTAATTGCGCCCGGTGTATAACAATAGGCTCACCACCTACTTCATGGAACTTAAACCTGATGAAACGTGGCGTTTACTACATTCCTCTGCCTACGCCTTCGGGGACTACCGGCGTAATGTTACGTACGTATAAAGTATTATGATATAGACATAAAACAGGAGTTTAGGACCAATTTAAATGGCAAAAATGATTATGTACAGGTTATTTTTTGATATATTATAAACCGATATGTGCATCAAATCTATGTTATGAACTAAAATATATCATGTAACTCAGTAATTACCCTGCAGCTTTCACTCCTTTGATCTCTGAGCATGTAAAACCGAGATTTGATGCTAAATATTCTGTCATCATAAATGCATCTATTTTCGGTAGATTGTCAGTTTCAGTCATCGTCCTAGATTCACTACAAATCTAGAGTGACTAGAAAATACTTTAAATCACCAGAGGAATACAGGTTCAAACTATTTTGTTCACAAACACTACTAACAGTATGAATATCGACGCCGATAAATCCTATATTGTGTCATGTGACGTCACATGCCGTTTCGACCAATGGTGATGTTTGAATCTTGATCCCTTAATTTGTACTTTTTATATAATACATTATGGATCTAAATAATAACTAGATAAAAAAAAAACCTTTTAATTATAATGTAACTATAATAAAGATTCGAGAAAAAAACATTTAAGACAAATTTAAATTTTATGCATATTCCCTGTTATAGTTAATTACAATTATTATATCGGAACAAGAAATAGAAAATAATGAATAAGACGTTCTTCATAAATTTTTAGTACCTTTGAACCTTGATAACCGCTGATCGGAATCTATAATGTTTATCTCGTATGCAAAATATTAGTCTGTGTATTACTCCTACTTTAGAGCTTAAGGTGAGGACACTAATGACTCACGATAAAGCAACGATGCTCACGATATTGTTATTATTGTAGTTATTACCTTTGTGATTATTATTATTGATATCTAGGTATTGGTAATAAAGAGAAGAGGCAAGTGGAAGGCGCCATTGGTGCAGTTAGCCTGCGTGTGCAAAAGGCTTACCTCTCGCTGCAGTCTCTTTTTTACCAGGTCGTAGATAAGAAACAAGACAGAATTAAAACGGTATCCGTCATTATTCTAATTATTATAAATAGTGTTCAAGTGATCAAATAAAAAACATGAAATATCGAAATTAAATTTCAATTTATTGAGGAGATTACATAATTTACGGAGACAGTATGGACAATCTGAAATTTAAATTAACACCTTTACAATAAACCTCTTTTTTTTCTTCTTTTGTTGTTAAATATTAACAAAAAGTTCTTACAGACTGACGCATCTGCGTATTAAATCTAAGGTTTGTTTTAAAATTAAAATAATCTCTACACAACGTAGCGAACATTAAAAAAGCTACTTTTTTTTCAAAATTCTCCACAGCTATGTTACATTGCTTCGATTCTTTGGTGACATATGATGTTATAGTATATTTAGTAACTCGAGTAGTATATTTAGTAACTCGAATATACGATCAACCTGATCTTCGTCAGTATTTACTTTCAAGTCATTCATCACCAATAATTTACTTAGAATTTTTCATAAAAGAACGAATGATGTATCAAATATTTCATCAGTTCGAATCCCGTATTTTTAATTCTAATAATTTCATTCTTTTTTTTTGTTAAATATTCCGTAACATTATAGCCACCAAACTATCTCGTCAAAACACTAAACATCTCGATGGAGACTACTTTAGTTTGAAAAACATGCCGAGACAATTCATTTTTTTGCTATTTTAACTCAGTAACATAAACAATAATCGAAAAAAAATTATACGTACACTTTCACAACCACTGTCCAGTAAAGAAACATTTTGACGACGTTTTACATGTAAAGTAGCCTCCTGAAGTCATTTATTCCAATCGAATATAATAATCTATATACTTCACTAATTAGAATTACCATTTATATATAATATAGTTATATACAGTCGACCTAACATACAAAATTGACATTATAAAACCAAAGCGAAAATTTTACAATGACAACATTGCATTGTCTTATACATACATCTATTAAGAAAAAAAATATTGCGATAAGCATGGCAGCATCGACGACAAACCAAATGCGAATAAGAGAAACTATGCCGTCTCTTTCCCACGCACCAGAAACAGATACGAGAACACACATGCACGACGAGACAGACAGGTTATTGCTCAGACAGTTCTTTCAAACGTCAATGCAACTCGCAAGATTGAACCACGCTGACTTTTTGACTATTAAATTAAACTTTAGTTAAATTAGCTAATCGTATGAAGAAAACTAAAACTTAAAATATTGTGCATTCATAAATCCCTATATAATTATACATATCTGCATATGCCCTGTTGAACCGCGGTACATTTACAACATCACTTGAGCGACTGAGATGCGCAAATTATAACAATCTATATTATATTTCACAGCAGTGATCGAAAGAGGGGGAGGGGAGTTGGGAAATAAAGGGGCCGGGGGAGAGGAGGAGATTAAAGTTAAATTGTTTTCCTAGCGCAACATCTCTCTACTGATTAAGATGTAATTTGATTTAGAGAGATATCTTTAACTTTGGGGAAATAAAATTATGGTTACTATTTAAATTAACTGTTTGACGATTACCTAAACGACGTCGAGCGCGAAGTCCTGGTTATTAATTTATGACAATTGTAAAAATCATAATTTTATATATAACGAAATCGAATATAACTTTCAAGTAATATATTGCGTGACTAAAACTCATACAATATGACGGTGCCTTTTAACTAGCGCAATCTTGGAGCACCGCTCTGCTGGAGGCGCCAGCGAGACACTGCACTGTACACAAGTACAGCTGGGACTGCATGGCCCATTATGAACATTACAAGTCATAGGCACTTTGCAATCACAGAAGCGAAATTATTAAAATCGCTGTGTTTTTCTAAGGAAATTGTTATATTCCTTTGTTTTATTACATTGCCCACAATATTCGAATCGAATCGAAGAACATTCGATCAATTTATTTCATGATATTATACATATTAAAGTCATAATTATCCACATTTAAATAATTAATATGCCATAAAATTTTTTTTCATCAGCCAATTAGAAGCGTAAATAATAGAACTAGCGTTAATATATTAACTATATGAAGGCCGCACTTTAAAAGGCATTTTGGGACATAAGAACTTTTTTGGAAGAGACAAATTTACACACACTTATGTTGTCCGACATAGCCCATTAGATATTGTTAGTGCCTTAGTTGATTTTGAAATTGAAGTACTTCAGTTTCGGCTTAATACTGTCATATCATACTGTAATATCTGTTCATTGGGTTTCAAAAATGTCCTAAGTTTATTTGTAATAAAAAAATTATATTGTATTTGATATTCACAATTCTATAAACTGATTTTGAATTTAATTAATTATAATATTCTACTGAAATCTATATTGGACAACACAGTATTAACATTAAAGGCATTTCACATTACAATAATGATCTCTATAGACCATAACATAAGGTTCATAATCCGACAACACCACATCCAATAACAAAAATCATATAACCCGGTCAGTACTACACAAAGTCTAAAATAAATACATCTAATCAAATGTTTATATATAAAACTTACAATATATAACTGACGTTTTAGCTGCGTACACTTATAATTTTACATAATAATGTTATCAAATTGATATTTACAAATGTGCACCAACACCATGAACAATTTTTGATAAACAGAAATAAAAAACTAGCCCATTAGCATGTCTTAAGACGGAGTGACTAAAGGGTTGAAAAGTCTAAGATTGCAAAAGTATTGAATGGTGAATCCAGTGTGGACATTGAATACCAGTAATTATTATAAACTTTGTCATATTCTAGTCTTTTAGTCATTAAGGCTTACCATTCGACATTTTCATTACAAGTAAGAATATTTCCACCATTAAAACTAACTTACCAACAGTGATAGACACTATAGGGATACTGCACTGTGCTTGATGGCTTATGAGTCTAGACATTGCTAACATCAGGTACTGTTTCTGAGACACAATCCCAACAGTATTATCGGTTGCTTCCAATTTCAAATTATAAAACCGTTAATAATTCGAACAAATTGTAGGTAGGTGCACAAATTTTTCAAATTCTCTGTATGTAAAAAAAATTATGAATGTCAGTATTCCTTATCGTATAATTAAGCGAATTTTATTTATTAATATTTATTGTAGAGGTACATAATATAATTCCTTACATACTTTAGCGACCGCCCGCGGGTTTCCTTACATTTAACATTATTTATATATATTTCTCTGAATTGTAATTTTTATGGACATAACAGAATACATTACCTGTTTTTTGTAAATGTTTCACAATTAGCTAAAAAGACGTCAAGTTTTCATTAATTTTGAAACATAGTTTCATCAAAAACATATACTATATGAAAAAGAGGAGATCACTACAGTATTGAAATCTTATAAATGAAATACTTGAAATAATAAATCTTAGATCAAATTAAGTTAACAAACCGAAGAGTAGATGTGCAATATTATGCTGAGTTTTAATGGAGTTCCAAACTGGTGCCAAGCAAGGACTGTCTGTACAGTACTGGGTGTATGATTATCATCAACCCTTTTATTGTTTCATTATTGGGCACGAGGTTCCTCTCAAAATAACGCTTAAATAATAGAAGACTATCTGCTATGATTGCCTTCTATGATTGATTTTTGTTCCCTTTGGTCTATAGTTCCATAACCAAGTCGAATATGCTTACTCTTTCAAAATGTAGTGTACTAAACCAAATAAAGCCAAGTATCAACACAATTGGGCGCTAACGAATATTAGAGACTGTTTGGCAACTTCACTACTGTATTGAGGAAAGATTTGACTTTAAATGGTACTGTACATATACTCATTTCTAAGCTTTGTTAAAAATAACCAAGTACGGAAGAGTTCAATTGCCACCGGGTTCACTGTGGCTGCAGCGGTAACAGAAAGCAAAGCTTCTTGCTGTTATGTTAAACAATTAAGTCAATGAGAATTATGTTCATTTGAAATAATCTGGCCAGTCTCGATTTGTTTCTGGGTATTCATAAATAGTTGACAACTTTTGTCCACAATTTTCCAGCACTCATCAACAGATGGCGTTTCGTGTATTTTGATTCACGATAAAGAAGATTTTATAAGAATGAAGAAAGAGAGAAAAAGAGAAATCAATAGAGTATGAGCTATCTACTGCCGGGAGCTTCATTATAAGCTATCTACTGCCGGGAGTCCCATTATATTATCAAGTCAGCTTAAACTTTTCTCATTAAAAGAGTGATATTGTATTGTCAAGAGTTCTGTCGTAATTGAGCACACATAAAAATAAGATAACAAAAGTAAGAATAGAACAACAGTTCGCGTCGTTCCTTAATATATTTATGGTTTACATTTATGTCGATGTTTAGGCAAATGTTATTTGAACACAGAACAGTCAGAAACAACAAGTTCACCGAACATCTTTTTTCTGACTCAAACAACATCAATAAAGCTAGTAAGATTTTAAGGGCATCTTAAATACGGCTAACTGATCTTTAACTGGGAAAACTTTGTTATAGCTGACACACTAAATATATAAATTGCTAAAAACATAACTGTGTAGATCATCTACACCTAAACACAGATCAAATAATCCTGCATGTAAGCTAAATGTTTGTCCTTTATAAGAATCAAACACAGAATCCCTGATACTATGGTCAGTTTCATCAACTACTGGACAAAAAATTGTGGTCAAATCAATTTATACATAGTGCTTATATTCCAACCAGCCGTCACTTCTCACAAGAATCATGCTAAAACTAGTATTATTATATCATCCCATCAGGTCCCTCACGGGGCAGAGTGATGTTAAAAGTATCTATTTAAATATGATCCTTTAGGAAGGAAGACATAAATTAGACTACTAGACATCTTCAGCACTTTCAATAGAAAACATTTGCCTAAACATACCCTTTTTGTGGTTTGTGCAAATATAAAACCTTTTATTATAGACAAAAATATATGACTATTCAATATACTTTAACAATACAAAGTGAGTCATTGAGATCTAACAGTATAAAAAATTGGGGCACTATTAAAGAAACATTTACTTCAGAATGGCTGAACCAAAGTTACATCTTTATACTAAGCAAGATCTAAATTACTCACCCTGTATATTTTTTCAGTATATAACTAATTTAAGTTCAGTTTTTAGCACATGATATTTTTCACCATCCAACAGAGTGACCAACATTATTATTTATATCAGTTAAATGTAGTTCAATTAAATTAAGTTGTAATGATAGAAGGCGCTGTAATAATGGATAAGCGAGACAGTGAATAATGATATGGTGAAGTAACTGACAATAATATTTAATGGCAAGGGACTAACAGTATGGAAAGATCTATTTGGAACGAAATATTTCATTTCATCATCATTGTCATGATATCTTTCTATCATTCCACTTTTAGACACAAATCTTTCAAAATGAGAAAGTTAAGGCTTTATTTTGTCACACTGAACAAATGAAGGTTGGTAGAGTAGAAAGAAAAGGCCATAGGCTACCATGTTCATTGACAGTCTAATGCAGTTAAAAAATCCTCAAACTCAAGTATTCTCTACATAAAAATGTTCACCACAGATAATTTATTACAGCACCATTCTATCTCACGGTCATTGCACATTCACTAACTATTGTAGTCCTTGTCACACCGATCATCATGATCCCAGTATTTCTGATTCCTCGGCACCTCAGTCACATGTCTCCTTGAAGGTGTTTTAGTTGAACCATCGGATATCTCCCCACTGTTCCGCCTGTTTAGCCTCGTCTGAGACTGTCTTCTTACATCCTTGTACTTGTCATCATCCTCATTGATATTGTCTTTCGAGTGTTGTCGGGTCCAATTCCTAGTTTTATTCTTATTTGCGTCTTCTTTTACTGTTTCAGTGATCTCTTTTCTCCAGTTCTCAACTGGTCGCTTCGAGGTACCCTTCTTCTGTATCTCATTGTTGACTCTTTCTGGAGTCGGATTTGGTCTTTCAGGTGTGAACTGCACAAAGTCTCCTTGTGGTGTGTAGTTTGAATTCGAGACGAACTGGTTCTGAATATACGTACCGTCGCCTTGTTGTAGGTAATTTGGATAATTTTCTGGATAATTGAAACGATTGGGAGGCGGATAGTCAGGAACTGTTACTGGATAATTTTGTAAATTTGGTGGCATCACTGAGGGATTAAATACCGGTTCGGTTGCAGGCTCCTCCTTCTTTTCCTCTTCGGCCTGTCTCCATGAGTTCAAATCATACCGCTTAGCAAGATTCGTTTTAGGTATCCATGTGTCAAAGTCTAACTGTGCCTGCTCTTGTCTTAGCAACCCAGCCCCAGCTCCTAGAATCGGTCTCAGCTTTGGTTTGGTGTCTTCTTCATGGTTTAGACTAATCTGCGACAGGTTCTGACTCACTTTCTCTTCATTATTTTCATCTTTCTCTTGTGACTTTTTCCATGACCCATAGCTGACTTCCGAGTAGCTCTCA
>DWFV01001351.1:0-11389 GCA_018246775.1 Parelbella machaon machaon
TTACTGAACGGAGACGAGGAGAAAAGGGGGAAGATTAATAAAAGAGTTGACGATAATGATGATAAAAATTAATGTAGGATGTTCTTAACCTTTTAATATTGAACATTTAAATTTCAGATGTTATTTTACAACTGGGTTGGAAAATTTAACTTATTTAAAAGGCAACCTTTGAATTTAATAAGGGAATATTTAGGCGAGAAGGTGAAACATTACGACCAAAATATGTTTTATTTTTTCATATTTTTTATTTTTGTTATATAATATTTAAATTGAAGGTGGCATTGTACTTCGCGTGCTATGAATTCTTTAACATTGCTCTCTTATTTGCTACTGTGCTGGGCGTTTATTCAACTTTTGAAGGTTGGTACGATATTCAGGACGACAAACCGATGTAAGTTCCTTTTATGATTATTGTAGTATTTGATAGTTACAACAATATTATTGTCAGGTCTGTAGGCAGAGAGATATTTGGTTCTCCCTCTCTCTTTACTCCGTAGGGAACCATGTTAAGAAAATATTTCTTCCACAGTCATCTCTCTTTTTATAAACGCACGCCGGTTTCGAAGAATTCTGACTGTTCTTGGTCATAATGGGGTAGTCTTCATTTCCCCCTTGAAAGTTGCACCCATCAACATTCGTATTGAATATTTGATATATCATTGGTTCATTTTCCATACTTTCTACATGACATACCGGAACATGCTCTTTCTCACTTTTAAACCAATACTCTTTTTCACATAAAACGTCTTCCTTACATCTGCATTACGAGCACCATCGGCTAGTGTGACTGCTATATCTTGGGCGTAACAATCTTATCTCGACCGCGTTTATTCTACTTTTATCCTCTCTCTCCCAAACTCTCTCTCTCTAACCCAACTCCCGTTTTCGTATAGTGGTGTAGGAAATTTGTATAGCCAGCAGAATTCGTTAGCTCCGAAGTTGGTAGATCTGCGCAATAATTAATTTGTTAATTCAAAGCGTAATGCATGTACTATTTTCAAAATGCGGCTAGATAGTTTTTGATTTACAGTAAGGATGTTTGTAATAATGCTGACAAGTATAAAAAAATGGAAACGAAGATATGTCCAATGTGTCGTGATTTCAACGTGTGTCCATTTCGTAATCTGACGGAATTTTGTGTCAAAGTTACCATAGTGCATTTCCTCGACAACCCATGGACTATGTTACACTGCATATCTATCAGCCTATGGGGTAAGTATAATTATAACATTAAACACTTTTTTACGATCCCTTACCTATATACATAAGATATCCTTCAAGTTCCCAAAATTGTTGGCGTATTGTTCATCAACATAGCTGAGCATAGAATCAGCTCAACCTCTTCTATAAGACATGTACATTCAATTTTTCAGCTATGTTATTTATATTGTTATGGCGTCTGAGGAGAAACTATCTTTCGTGGTTGTGGGAGTATGATCAGACGGATACAAAACTTGCTATTAGGTCAGTATATACATTGAGACTTATAGTTATATAGGTGTTCTTCCAGAACATTCTCGCAATTCATTATAATGAACCAAGTGAAAATTCTTATGAAAGCATTTCTTTGTCTTTATTTCCTTTTTTTAATTTTCTTTATTTTTACGAATTTAATTTCCAGATCTGAATTTAAGACCAATGCGAATAATATGAAAATATCAAAATTAACCGGTATTGTAACTGATAGTGACAGTATAAAGATAAGACTGATTCGATTAGTTCTTACGGTTGTGTCTCTGATTTTATGGGTAAGAGATTTATCTCTTTATGTCACGCTAAATTGATATACTTTAAGTTAAGTAATTAATCTTTCTCACTCTGAGAGGAGACTCGTGGTTAATAGCGGACCGGTAAAAGAGTTGAAAATGATGATGATGAAATCGACAGTCGTCAAAGTGAAAACGATTGACGCAAAATGTTATCTAATTTATTTCGTATGCACTTTTTTAATAAATTAATTAGCTCATGACAATATTTCTTTTCTCCACACTACAATTTATTAATTTTTATTTTATAGGTATTTTTTGGTATGATGACAGCCATTATTTTGCATATCTACAAATATCAATTGTCGGCCGAATTTAATGAAATAAGTAAAAAATGGAGAGATTATTTGGCTGTAATTACAATAACGTGTATCAATGTGTTTGTTATGAATACATTGCAAGCAGTAAGTGAAAGCAAATAATTGAATTCTTTATATCCGTCATGTTTTAATGAACTCTTTTGTAATCAGCCTTAAGCTCAATGCAAACTCATGGTAGTTTTATAGTTTCCCTTCGTTGGTCTAAAATAGAGATACTGAAACCTAACCACATTTCCACATTTCACTAGTTACGTTTTACGTTTCATTATGGAATATGGGGTCACTTGGCAAATGAGGCAGTAAAATAGAGGTATATTGGTATATAGCTTGTTTTTTATAAAATCATTTACTAGTAAGTATCACCCTATAGTCGCATTTCCTCTTTTTTACAGTTTTCTCGCCTTTTATTGTACCAATTAACCCGTTGTGAAAATCACAAGACATACAATTCCTTCAATACGTCGTTTATTGTCAAGTTGTTCAGTTTTGGTTTCGTTTGTAATTTTTCCTTGTTGATCTCCTATTATTTCATGGTAAGTAAATTACTTTAATTGATTAATACTTCAGTAAATAACTTAAGCATTATGCCATGATAAGACTCAGTCTTTAAGCGTTTTGGTCTTACTTTCCCATGACCTAATGCGGCAGAGATTATTTTTTATATATCCGGTAATACCCAGTAGAAATTGTGATCGTACTCCGGGATCGTCGTTTCAAAGCTACCTACCTCTCTCTCTACCTTTCCTCTCCCTTTCTACCTATTTCTTTACAAAATGTGAATTTTAAAGTTTACCTTTCGTTTGCTGTAATTATGCCTTTCCAATAGCACGTCACTGATCTCGATGTTTAGGTCTATGCATCCAGCCGTTGCCATGTACTATGCGTAGATCTTCAGTCCACCAAGTGGGAGGTCGTCGTACGCTACGATTGCCAATTAATGTATATTTGTTCTATTGGAAAGGCCTATGTTCAGCAGTGGATGGAATTAAGCTGATAATTATGATTGCTGTGATTATAAAGGGAAACATCGAGAAGAAACATCTAAGCTGTTTCTTAAGTCATGTTAAGTGTTAAATAGAAAGATCTACGCTTTGTCGTATATTTACATATTATTGTTCCAACTCCTATCCTTTTTTACTTGCATGAACTTTTAGGGCGTTATTCGGGAAATTTCATGGTGTACGCAACGATCGATGACGGTGCTGCACCCGGCAGAAAACAAACTGGCTTGGTAAAAAAACTTGAGGCGACGTTCGCCTTAACTTCCTTAATTACTACTATTTCAGAATGTTCTATATACTTTCCCGTCGGATAAAACACGCTGGTATTTAATCGGGGGTATAGGCATGATGAACTGCGGCCCTGAGAGCTGCTTGGATGAGCTATGTGTGGCGCTGGTTACGACTATTTTAGTTCAAGAATACATCATGAAGCTACCTGCTTTGTTTTTAAAGTTAGTAGACCATAAAGGAGTCCTTTTTTATTGCTACCCAATTATCAGTATCTACTATAATAGGTCGAGTTTTTAATATATCCTTGTAATTATGACTAATTAATAGATGCTTCATGTGTTTTTGATTATGAAGATAAAACGGCGCACAAAACTCATAAAAACAATATTATTGATATTCTTTGGGACACATTAAACGGCACTAATCCATAAATAGTAATTATTTTGTTATTAGTTAGGTTATTGAGCCAATGCCTAGTTTTTATTAAAAATGCCCCATGAACGTCACGACATGCTGTCAAAATGAATATTTTAATTACCTCTGTTGAGTTTAAAGAATATTCAAGCTTCAGACTTACATGATTTGCTTATTCAAGCAAAGCAAAGTTTGCAAGTTGTTCGATGTGTTTGACGATATGTACTATTGAACGATAACGATGTAAGTTTTCGGATAATGTAAAAAAGTGAGGATTCCTTTATTTATTTTTTTGTGACGATAACTAAAGACGTCTATGAGGTCATATACGACAGGTCTGCAAGGATATACATATTTCGAACTCTGTGCTCTTTGCCTACCCCGTAAGAAATTTGGCGTGAAGATGTGTAGGTATCTATAGATGTATATTTAAAGGCATTTTGCTGTTAATGGAAATACGAATCCATGGACAAAGTGAGTTAATATACTATGTGTGTAAAAGATCACATATTTTCAGAACGAAAACAGACTGCACTAAAGGATTGCGTGACGTACCCTGCTGGGAAAGGGAGTTCCTTTTAAACCCTATAACAGAGTATGTGTTGATTGATAAAATGAACAATCTAGGTACTTATATACACACATTTTGCACAATCGCACATTTCTTAACTAGTTTACCGGCTTAACTTACGCGTATCTTTTTCGGTTGGAGGGTACCCGTAATGACCATGTCTAAGATAAACTGTTTCATTTTTAAATCAAGTATGTTCCTATTCACGAAATGTTTAATAACAAAATTACGCATTACGCTACTTTTTTTTCTTTCGACCCTAGTAGCATTCCCCTGTTGGAATATGGGTCTCCTCTTATAACGAGAGGACCAAAGCCATAGTCTTCCACGCTGGCAAAGTCTGCCATTATAAAATGAAGTTACTGATTTATTTTTATGTACTTTTTAGTACTGAACTTTACACTAGTGGGTCTGTTTGGAACCATATTCCCGCTGACACCTTTGCTGCTTCTGATCAGTGGTACTTGCAACATCAGGTAAGATATACGACTGACAGTTTGTGTACCTATCTAATACAATTTATACTCAGGTTTCAATATTAACAAATTGTAAAAAATTAACGCAACTCTGATGCTTACAATTCTGTAGACATGAATATGTGATTCTTTGTTTAAAATTTACAATTAAATTTCATAATTGTTACTGTTGCTATAAAAAAAAATCAGATTTTTCAAAGAGATTTTGATTTACAACAAAATGTTCCAAGTTACTATTTCTGATTTTTTATTTTCTGATTTTCTATTTTTAATTCGAATATTTTAGTTTAGATACGTAGTAGGTATTAATAGTGGTGTAGTAATTTTTTTATGCTTCGCTTCTACAGGACTTATTTTTTTATAGACATGAAGCTCGTAAATTCATAGTAGGCAGCCGTCGACCTCTCCTACGTCAACCAGCGAGTCAGCGGATTTGGTACAAAATCATGCTTGCCATTGTCTACGTTGTGCCTTGTTTTAATGTAATGAGTTTTAATATAATGAGTTTTAATGTAATCTCTTAATGTAATCATGTTTAGCTTTCATTATATTACAAAATTTATGGTTATAAAATTGACCTAGCCTTAACCATTCTCAGTCAGGCTCGCGTTTCGTCGTAGAAAGAAAAAAGCAACAAAGAAAGCCATCAACCCTTTTATCATTCCACTGTTGGAATATCTATGGATCTCTTCTCATAATGAGAGGATTAATCATAAATAATTATAATATTTAATTTATGATTAATTATAATAGATAAATTGGCTGACGGATCGTCTAATGGTAAGTGGTCATCGTTGCCTGTGGTCGCGTGCAACGCAAGGAGTTGCTATTAAATGCGTTGTCGGCTTTGAAGACGTAGGTACTCCTTTTCTTGGCTTTCGTGAAGCCTTGTTAATATCACTCGGGAAAGATCTTGGAAGGAAGTTCATTTCACATCTTGCACGTGCATGGTCAAAATGAACCCTCAAATCAATGGGCGACAAATTCAATAGTTGGAAAGGAACATATTGTTTATGTATTTATTTATGTAGCTAGTTGCAGTAGTTCTTAACAAGGCGATGTTTTTATATTTTAGACGGTAGCAATGACATGGATGACCCCGACGCTTCATTATTTTGGCATGAACAGTGTAATGAATTATTATACGTCCAACATGGGTAATTTTGAAACAATGGTGATTAATATTGCAATTTTATATTAATAATCGTATCTGTAAAATCTATTTTAATACTGTATCTATTATCGTCTACTTTACAATCAATATGTAATCGAACATTGGTACATACGTTTTAAATTGTCCACTCGTGAACATTGTTTGTTATAATTGTTATGCCTAGCCTATCCTTTCAGGATTACAAAAAAGTAACTGGTTCTGGGTCTCCTACAGAAGTCTTAAATAATTATAAAGGGGATGTGCCAAAAGAATGTCTATTCCCAGGTAATTACTGTATGGTTAATGACTGCAACTTATTGCTGAGTCAGATCTATTGTCTACTTGTTTAATAGATACCGAGGTCTCACTAACAAAATACTCCGATATGAATTAATATAGAGTAAGGGTGTATTCATTTGATACGATTTCTCGTCGCTTTCGCGCTTTTGCGCACCACCTTCAAACCTCTCCAACACCCATCGTTTAGTTGCGACCGTTTTCATGACATTGCCGGAATGCGTCTTAAAGCAGAGCTGGTGACAAATTCTTCTGTGGAAAGTTTTTCATATTCCCATAAAATTCCAATAAGGCATGACGACCTATATTTAACAATTAGAATAACGACTGTTCTAACGAAATAGTTTTCTAAGAACTCATGTAAAAGACCGCTTGCTTAACTTTGCATATGGTGAATAGCCTTTGTTAGTATAAGAGTATTAATATACTGTATACCGATGATTTTCATCGAAAAATATTCTCGTTCCTACAGGCATAAGATACAGATCCAATAAACACGATGGCAAGTATTTTTACATAGAAAGGTCCTGGAGAATCAAATATAACAAACACAAATTGATGTTAGAAGTTGAGGTTAATTTTTCAAAATATCTAATTTTTTATTTCAAATAAATGAGTCACGAGGGTGGGTTGATAACAACAAAAATTTGTAATTGAATATTTTTTTATAGCAACATATGTACTTAATATCTTAGTAATTGCAAGTACGTTTCTTTTTAGCATTTGGCCCTATTGTTAATGGTGATACTCCATTGTGTGGTTCCTGCGTATACCAGAGACGTGAAAGACACCATGGTTGTAGAAAACAGAATTAAACGGCGTGAAAAGATCGGCAAAATAAATTAACATTAAATTACTGTATTTTAATGACACGTTAAAAATTAAAATTATTTTAAACGTCTTAAATTGACTGGTCGACTTATATGAAACAATGAAATGTCTGTCAATTTCATATAAATTATTTTTACTTTATTTTCAAAGCGGATATATCACGTTATTAATATATTGTTTGTAGTGTTATAGTGTAACGTTGTAATGCTCCAATATTTAAAATTATTAATGGATGAGGACGATTCGGATGATTTTTCTACAAGACCAGGAAATAATGTAAGTACCAAAAAGACATTTAAAAGACATATATCTACATGTATTATCAAATGTAATCAAAAGATATGTCTTGTACATTTTTGAAGATTATGTTCGAATCTAATTTGTTAAAAATTCTGAAAACCCACATGTGTTTACTACATAGGCTTGTTTATTTTACTGAGGAAGGTATAGTAAAAAATTTTGGATCAACACACTAGTACAATAAACAGTGATAGAAGATATCTTTATAATTATTACAATGGCAATATTTAACGGAACTAAGGATAAATTTACATTCTTAGCCTCCTCAAGATCAGTTTGAAAAAAATATACACCGTGTGCCGCTCGCTTCAGTGCGCTTCAACCAAAATCAAGCGACTGAAACTCCTTCAACTCATAATGACAAAGTTAACGAAGTGAGTATTGCCTAAGAATTATGATGCAACTTGCACGCTTAGCGCGGGGTCTGTGTGCAAAAATTCCTATTTTTGGGAGGTCTATGTCTATCAGTCGACTGAAACACGCTGATGATAATGATAATAATGGGTACCTAGGTATTAGGCATCTAGGTATTATAGGTATTCGGTGCCTAGGTATTATAGGTATTAGGTACCTAGGTATTATATTAGGTATTAGGGAGTTCGTACATGGCGCCTTTTTGCGCGACGGTCGCGCGACTGATGTGCTTCAGAACCGCGCAACAAAAAGCCGCCGTATTTTTACATAGCATATTTTTACGAATACCTACCTAGAACGATATACTCCTAATAGACAAACTAAACTCGTAGAAGTTGTGTGTCCATCTATTTTAGCCACAAATTGCACGGGACATGTTTACTGGCTCATTCAACGATGGTGTTAGACGCATCGATGTCGTGTTGGTGATGAGAGCGTCAGATAAAACAGATGTTGAGGACATAAAGACAAAGTTCCTGGCGAATATTGTTAAATTCGGTCTACAAATTGAAGTCGTCCCCGGTGTGGTATGTAATTTATTGTTATCATATCGTCACGCCAGGTTCTTTACGGGTTAGATAGAAAGCTCCGAGTGACAAATATTACTATCCTTATAGACGTGACCTGCCTCTTTTATATTCCTCACTTTTCATGCACACACGCTGGTGTTATTTATTTATGTATTTATTCCAATTATAATTTAGACTATATCTATCATAACAGATGTCCCAATTCGATAGCATAGTCAACGTCAATGATACAAATTAAACTGATACTCCCCTCGCCTTCTCCCATCAGCCAATACCCAACGTAGTTCATTAAATTAGATGACTATTTTACAGTTTAGAGATTTTTAAGAATTTGTACAAGCATTAAGACAATTTTCAGATGTCAAAACATAAAAGTTTGTTTTTCATTAAAATACACGCCCCCGACGCTGTCCTCAAAGAATATGGAAATTTATTCGGAGTGAAAAGTTATTTTAAAAGTAATAGACTGGAATTCATAACGCCTAAACGAACATTCATAGAAAATATCTTTGCGTTCACGAAAATTCAACACCAGAGAGAATGGATTAAAATTGTTAGGTGGGTAGTCAGTATCCATTAAAGATTCTAACAATGATGATGAGATAGAGTGTAGAAATATAGCTAAAAATACAGTTTAATCAACTATTGTTTATTCGCGAAATTTCATTTTACTTTGATTACATTTCATATTTACAAACTGATTTATCGATATTAAGTAGCGTCTAATATGTTTTTAGAGAGAGCTACCAGGAACCACTTCTGTACTCTAACGCCGAACGAAGTCTTATTGTTCACAAAATTCTCCTTCTGTTACCTTTCGGTAATCATCTCAATTATTTTGGCTTAAGCAGGTAATATTATAATTATAATTCCGCTATTACTTAACGTGTTTATTCACATAATAAATTTGTATGTTTTTGTTATCGTCAATTTTATCTCTTTTTTCTAGATTATTGAAAAAGAAGATTGTGTTGGATGCTTATGCTCTTCACGATGGACCTTACTTTTTTCTTCCGAAACAAAATTTGTCTCATGCTAATGCACGACAAGTCGGTTTTTTAGAATTTATGATAGCATATATAACATCAAATATGTTGATGCATGGATAACACGATAAGAATAAAAAACGATTGTTATTTCAGATACTATGTTACAATTGGGTAGGAATCAAAAATGTATTCAAAGTGCAGCCGATAGATTTAATTCATGAGTATTTTGGATCTAGGGTAAGATTACACTGAACGTTACTCGTTTTACCCTCAGGTCCCTTTAGCGGCGTCTAGTATCTAGACAACATTTGATATCTTCTGGATCTCCCTATAAATTTGTATTCTATATTTATCATTCTTTGTTTCTTCAGTGTGCCTTTCTAAGACCGATTCTATTTTATAAAATAAGTTTTAAGAACATCAAAATTGTTTTATTTTCCAGATAGGCTTCTACTTTGCATTTTACGGTTTTTATAACCAAGCTTTGGCCATAGCCGCGTTTGTTGGAATCATAACAACATGTCTCGAAATCTTTGATACTACGGACGAAGAATTTAAGTGAATACCTGTTTAAATGTTGAAGCCCTTTTAATCTTTTTTTTTAATTTCTTGCAACTTTTATCAGAAAAAAAATATTTTTAGGCGCGACACATGTGAAGCAGACGACGATATATGGATTTGCCCAGAGTGCGAAAAGTTTAATATTTGTCCATTTACAAAGCTACAAGATTATTGCGACACGGCTTCTCTTAACATCTTCTTGGATAACCCGTTTACTATATTCTTTTCCGTCTTCATTGTTTTATGGGGTTTGTCGATAATAAACTATTTTTTTAAATCGACCATTTTTTTAAACATTGTCTTCGGTCAATTTAAATATGTCTGTAAGTAAAGTGCTTTTATCGTCTGCTGTAATAAAACGCTTGAGATGTTTCGTTCTCATTTTTTTTTGTGATAAAAATTTAATAAAACCACCGGTCTAATGTTACTCAAAGAAATTTTTGTGTAATGAAAACTGACCAGTGTATACAGATAAATATTCTATTGATTCTTAAATCAATGTTTTCTTAAATATTCTCAACTAATTGATTAACAAGTTTCATTGTTAATCTTATTTTATTTAGTTGATAAATATTCCAGCAACCTTATTTGTTATATTCTGGAGAAGAAGAGAACACTATTGGAACTGGATGTGGGAACTTGATAAACATAATGCCATATATCAACGCACTATAAGGTAATGTTGAATGATATTTGTAACCACCAATCTTGATATGTTTAGTGATTTTATGCCAAGCAATAAACATAAGACGAAACTTACCACAACGATGGCGACTGAGAGAGTATGTGTTTTTTTAATAGCAGTAAAACTGGCCGAAAACAAAGTTTCATTGAGACACCAAATGCCATTTCAAAATAATCATGAGAATCTGCTAATATTGATAATTAATATCATAAAACAGTAATAAAGTAGTAGATCATCAATGCCATCAGCCAAAGTCCACTGCTGGACGTAGAATTCCTTTGAGGGGTTATTGGTGCGATCAGCCAGTGCCGGGTTTAATCACCTTTTACAACACCCTGGTATCCCGGCATGAGGTCGGAGGATAAATTCTCTCTTCGCCCCGTCACCGATAAAAATAGTAAATATACAATCAAAATGTTTTTACAGACCAGAATTTGAACTAGATTATAATAAAGTGGCCGTATCTAAAAGAACAGGTATATTTAAATACTACGAGAGTGGAATGCAAAAGTTCCTGCATATTTTTATAAGCAAATGTATTTTGCTTGTTTGTGTAAGTATTCAACCAATGTGAAGGCATTTATAATATTATATGTATTCGGTAGGTATGTTAAAATTTATTTTTATAGGTTTTTTTTTCCAGATTGCAGGAATATTGTTGTTTATTGCGTTATCGTTGCTGACTAAAGATCAACTTCGGTCGGCTTTTTCGGAAAATTTACAAACGAAAAAACAACAATTTATGTTTTTAGGCATGTTTCAACTGGGTTACATACTGGTCATAACAATGATTGAGAAGGTATTGAGAAAATTTATTTATCTATTTAACTCGGATGTATGACTAACGCGG
>DWFV01001352.1:0-11387 GCA_018246775.1 Parelbella machaon machaon
CATCATCATCATCATCATCATCATCAGCCTATAGCTGTCCACTGCTGAACATAGGCCTCCCCTAGAGCGTGCCACGTCGCTCGGTCCTCTGCTTACTTAGGTATTACTTATGTGCAGATTTTTCAAATTTAGCCAAGGAGAATTTTCTAATAATGTTATATATACATAATATTAAAGTTACTCCTAATTAAATTAACATAAGCTTTAACTCACACATGTAACAGAAATAGTTCCGTGAATGAATGTTTTCAATATCAACGCCGACCAACCATATAATCCATGAACGAGAACGACTAAACGAGAGTACATACGAATCAAAACTATACAAATAAAAATTCTCCATCACAATATTTTAAGCTCACGACTTCAGTTCGTTCAATGAATGAAATACCTGTAAAGCCTCATTTGTAATGTTCTAAATAATACAATATTCAATTCTTTTATGACTCTCGTACCTCACAAACCCTCATTTTACCAATACTGGATTTTATGTCAGGACTAATTCCACGTACAATACAAGAAGCTCCCGTATCTTTTTAAAACTAAACCAACAAGTAATTCAATCATTTCTCATTATCGTCTACGTTTATTCACACAACACATTGATTCATTAATGAAGATTATTAATATTGCTGTTCTAAGTAAATAAAATATATCTCATCAACCCTTTTACATTCCACTTTTGAATAGAGGTCTCATCGCAAAATTAAAAGACTTAATATAAAATCGTGCTCAAGTTGGAATTCGCAGGCTTAATGCGCCTTAAAACAATTATATATCAGCGAGGTGTGTAGAATTCATCCCAGTATTTTCCATGACTGTTATAGTAAATGTATTAATTTTCATGTGGGACTCAAAAGGCCATTCACACAGCCTAGAGTAGGAAGGCCTGGAGAATCCTTACAAGCAGAACGACCGTTGGCAGTCACGATCCTCAGCCATGAGGGCACGATGAAGAAGAAAAAGAAGATTATTTTTCTAAAATGCACAAAATTTTATGTTAGGGCTGTGCCAGGATTCGAACTCCAGGTGTCAAATAGGACGAATAAAATCTTAAGCACTACACTATTAATTGTATATTCTAACTTAAAATTACTTTTGCACACAACACAAAATAGTGGCAAGTGTACCCTTTCCTACCATATGTACAAATGTATGTCATTACAAATGTTTGTCTTGCCCCATTGAAACCGTGTCGTGTCGCCTAAGTACTCGTATATTTGTCTGCTATCGATTTTAACTTCTGAATCTGATTCATATTTGTTCTTATACTCACCCGCATTCATAATCTGCATTTCTGTTTTATTGGCTATATCTTTTATTACTTCTTTTGCTAGCTTCATCGCTTACAACTCCTGTTTGTAGGAAAGATATGGTGATTTGAAATATATATACAGACTTGTAAGATTTATTTCTTTTTTCATCTCTAATATTTTGTAATAAATAATTAATTTATAATTAAATAAGTTATGTTTAACTTAATAGTAAACTGCAGTCTCTCGTATAATACCCATGATTGGGTTCCTTTCGCGCTTAAGAAAATTCTAGAACGCACTCGAACTTTCGAACTATTGCATTATATCGATGGTTTTACAATATGGCGGCAATGATTCCGAGTTTCCGTTGCTGTTCAATGCTGTAACTATACATACGCAGCTAAATATCCGGTCGCATTATTCGACCTACTTTGCGTACGATGTTCATAGCGTTAATTAATATTTCTAATTTCCACGTTTTGATTCATCATCACGCAGGACACAAACATCATGATGAATCAAAATGTGGAAATATTCATTTCACGCTGGATCATAAAACGCTCGTTCATTATCTATTCTGTGATAGAAATGAGGACGGAAAGGTTTTTGATAGTGACACAGCATTATGACATGACACATGAAAATGTATTTATGTTAATCGATGTTTTGTACATTTCTTTGTCATACACCATATGGTATATAGAACCTAGCAACATACAAATAGGTCACGTGACGGAAATTGGGCAATTTCGCCCATGGATATTTGTTGTATCAGAAGATTCGCCAATACTTTCCCGGCTTTGAAAGAGAGAAAATTGTACGTCATTCCTGATATTATCTGTTTGTTGCGTCATAAACCAAATAACTGTGTCCCCGTTGTTTAAACGTGGTAAAATGTTCATTAAAATAAGACACGTAATATAATAGTCGTCAAGGATAATGGAATGGCTATGGAATGATCACTTAATTTTTCTTTAGCCTTTATTATATAAATGTTTCACACTTATATTAATAATTTCTTTCATATATCTTGCTGGCCTCCATTACTGGATATAATTCTCTCCTGCGATTTTTAAATAGCATGGAATATGTTACGCTATGCTGGTCTTGTACAGATATATTCTAAATCTTATTGTGTACTCGGAATAAAATCATATAAAATAGATATGTCTTCGATTTTTGAAACAATAAAAGATGACTGCCATGTTGGAACTACATTATAACTAGTACTAAATAATTTTTAGTTATAAAATATTCTTCACGAATTTATCTTTAGACTGTATTAAAAGTAAATGACATTTTAATTAATTTAAGTACAATAAATTTTTACTTTTTTTCAGTACGATTTGTCTGCAAAAACTGCTTTGTTGGTAAACTGCGGACAATATGACTGGTAGTAAATTCTATTACGCATTAAGTCCGCTCTTTGGATTCTAATTCTAATTTAACTTAGGAATATACAAATAAATAAAATATCCTTCTGACAAAAACACACTTCTCAATTTTAAGAATTGCATAAACCATGAGTATCAGTCAATTGCCTTTTAGGACCAGTGCGAGACCCATGACACCATTAAGTAATTTAAAAATTATATGGACTTCAATATTATATGCATTAATTTAAAAAATATATTTAAATTAGGAATCCTCGTTATTTATTTATGACACTGAAATAGTTTTAATTAAGAGCTCGATATTATTTAAATAACAACTCGACAATATTTAAATTGAGAACATCATTTTTTTAAATAAGTTCTCCACTTTGATAATTAATAGATCGTAGTTAGGAACAAAATAATAAATTCATTCTCTTTATAACGTCAGAATTCAGATACCTGCGCGTTATCGTTTATTGTTCGCACTAATCATTAATTTAAAATCTATAGTAAAATTATGTTACTTATACATTTTTATATTCCTATAGAATAACATAATTAGTTCCAGGAGTATATTATATACGTACTAATATAAAGAGTAAAAAAATTACGTAGTTATTTTGTTCCGCAATTGTTATTGCTTTGTCCATTAATAATATTATAAACTATATATGAAAATTATCATAAAGTAATGAGTCTTAATTGACAAGCTTTGGATGTATTTTTTATATTGGATTTTATCAATTGTTGCTTCTGTTTATATTGTTTTATTAACTGTATCTTCATAAGAAAATCTTATTACATGTATAGAACATATTTTAATGTTCTATAATCTTGATTTATAGACTGAAAAATGTAAATAACAATTCTGCTACTGTAAAATATAATAAAATTAAAACGTTCTAAATTCAAATTAATTCCGTGTTCCAATTTCAGTTGAAGCGAAACCTAAATAAGCTGTGTTCGCTTACCTGCGCTCCAAACTTCCCGCGTGTCAACCGTAGCGTCAGTGAACAGAGTTTCTAATACGAAATCGGCTCACTAAACTTTTTAATTAAATGCGACACGTTCCGACTCACACAACACGAAACTTCACATATATATTTAAATTAAAAAATTGAATTGAGCGTGAAATATCTAAAAATAAAAGTTTAGAAATGCGACATTTCAAATTTCGGAAATTATTACAAATTTATATTTTATAACGGGCCGTTTTTTATTGATTTTATTGAAGAGTTTTTTCCTTTTTTTTCAGTAGTTGGCAAAGATGATTTCCGAACTTGAACTTGGGCGGGCGCGCTCAACTGGTGGCCTATTCGCCCGGCGCCTCAAAGTCTACTGCCGTGAGCGCGATTCCATCCCTACACTTAAGCACCCGACACACGAACGGAACATGAAATAATTTTGATAACATGTTAATTACCCTTTGCGCAGCCGACTGCGGTGGGTCTATTAAATAGGGAGTTAAGGTATAAGAAATCCTTTGAAATAATTCTGGAATGGGAAAATACATTTCTTTGTTTTGAATAATGAGTTCTTTTGAGCAATTTTTCTTTGATTTTGTACATTATACAAAAAACTAATTTATTTCTCACAAAGACTCATAAACTACGACTCTGAGTATCTACAGGAGTGCTGACTACGTTTCCGCGTATATTTTTATTTCACGCAATTGTCTATTCAGCACGTAGGTCGTCAAATGGTGGTCACTGCAGTAAATAGACATTTATTATGTATGTTTTGAGACATCACATAGTATCCTTCTTTCTATTTTGCAGTATTTCTACCATAAGACAGCCTCGTCTTCTTGTCTTATAATAAACTTTGAAACACGTATGGAACAATAAAGGCTGTACAGTATTTTAACCGGCAGTACTCGCGCAACCGAACCCTGAATTTTAGATTTTACCCTGTTTCCCTATTTCTGTATTTTACTATTACATCGATAGCATCATCATTATAGTGACAAAGTAAATTTGCTTTAATCTAAAATATAAAATACGCATACAGACTGCCTCGATGGTCGAGTGGTTGCGAGCGCGATACGTTTTTTTTTAAATATGCAATATGCGCAATATGCGCGCGAGTTACGTTTTTTTTTAAATATGCATATCTACCAATATTTCAGTTCTGCCGTTAAATCTTATTTCTTCAGTGTTTGAAATTCATTTACTAATATTATCAATTCGACAACATATTTCTCACTTAATTTAAATGTGAATATATTATGTATGTTATTAAAATTCGTGGTCATTACAAACTTTACTCATTATTTATCAACCCTTTTTATCGTTCCGCTGTATTCTCTACTACTAGGTTACAGATAACCTCTCAGAATGAAATGGCCTAGAACAATTATTCGCCATGCTCTTCTTCTTGATAAACTAGAGACGATTTAGAGAACATTATAAAAAAGCTGTGTAGGATTCCTCATTAAGAACGTAACATCACGCCTGTAATCCCCGAAGGGGTTGGCAGAGGTGTGTTGTACATTTCCACGTTTCACCAGTTACGTTTACGTCTCATGGAATAGGTGGTGAACCTATATACATCGGGCACAGATCCGGTCTCCGAGTCACTACAACAAATTCTAAATTAGAAAAATCCAATAGTACCCATCCGACGGGATTTGAACCCGGGCCTCATAATGGGCAGTCGCGCTTGCAACCGCTCGACCAACGAGGCACTAAATTTTCCTTAGAAGTAACATCAGACCATATTTTAATATTTACGCACATAATTTTGTTAAGAAACAGTTGCGGGCTAGAGTTCGAACCGAACACTTCCATAGTGGGAGTCTTAATATTAACTACTATGGTATCAGTGCTTCAGGTCGTAATGAAACATACATAACCCTTAACGGCGACAGAGAAGTAGTGCTCATTTTCCAGTCTACTGCAAAGATAACACACACTGGGACTGGAATAAAGCATCCATCTCACACACCGTAACTTTTCCCTCTCGTCCAACTTCGCCGACAATGATAAATCGGCTTTACTGGAACAATAGGATTTAAAAGTTTAGCAAATTCTCGTTTAAAACAGAACAATATGGAATATTTCTATTAAAGTATATTATACTCTGTTTAATTGGTCGTTTGGTCTAGTGTTAGTAACACTAAGTGTCGAGCCAGAGCTATTGTGGTTCGATTCCCTCCAGACCCAAGAAGAATATATTAGTGCTAAAAGCATGGTCATTACTTCTGTGTAATATCTAACATTATTATAAGTATGTACTTAAAATACAATTACTTAGCTATGTGTATAGTAGATATCTGTATAATTACATCACAAATTCCACCTAGTTCGGAATTAGATAACTGTGTGTAAGTTATCTCAAGATACATACTTATTAATGAATATAGAAAAGACTTCTTGCGAATGTAACACATGACACAAACCTAATTTGCTTCTGCCAGACATCGAACCGGCTAACAATCCACGTAGTATTAACAGCAGAGCTACGGCGTCTACAGTTCAATGAAGTTCGGCTTAGTCAGTTACAGACCCGCAAAAGATAAACACTGTGAAAAATCATTGAAACACGTTAAATATTTATTAACGTGTTTAAAAGTCGATATACGATTTACAACGTAGATGCCCAATGTACTAACATCCCCTTTGATTAAACGTATATTGACAAGAAGTAGAAAAAAAATATAAAAATGTTATGCCGTATTAAACGTATTTTATTACTATTTAGTATTTTTATTTAGGGATGTGCTCGCATTTGACTCGATCTCGTCTGACGGAAACCGAGATGCAGCCTGGGATGTACCACGCTCGCTTACAAAGTACCTTTTTAATTTTATATTAAACAATTTCAAAGGTAAACTTAGTCGGTTGACAATTATTGCCGTTGAAATAGAAATAACTTTTAATTAGCCGCAAGTGCGATCCAACCACAATGGACTAATTAGATAAGCATCCGTGTCTGTGTTTTGCGATTATTATTTTCTTAGTTAGACTGGATTAAAATAAACATTTAATGGATACCTTTTCAAAATAAAATAATATAAAAGAGAATATGGTTACTTGAAAGAATGCACATGTCTATCTATAGACAGCAGTATAGAATAATAATAAAGTCTTATATTATTAAATGATGCAAATTGGCCCACTCACGGATTTTTGTCAGGTCAACCCTACTAATTTCGGTCCTATCCAAGATACTTTCGTTAGATTGCAGCGACGTCGCTGATGAAACGATAAATTAACCATGCAGGTATATAGTTAATAAAAATAACATTTAATAGTAAAACCTTAAAGATAACACTAAAATTTAATCAAACTGCGAATCAAATGTATACCTACCTATTAAAGTTAATATGAATATAATAAAATACACGTGTATATTTCTGTAACATACATACATAACGAGTCTTGTAGATTTTAATGATTCACATTTCAGTTACAACCCATGAAAGGATTCAGTGTAGCTGAATTAAAATTGTAAGAGTTGCAAAAATGAATGTATTTTTGTTACTATTCATAAGTGTAACACCAGCGCTGTTAATTACGACATTCGAAATGCAGTTAATTAGAGGAAAGCCGTCGAGTTCCAGCTCGTACTGATTCCGATCATTCTTCACTTTTATCCATGTTTCCATTTTTATGTTATATTAAATAAACTCGTTCTTTCTTGACGCGTAATTAAGTTCGTTTTCTCTATACATAATATCTACAGTCCTTATCGGTTTACAACGCACATGAGACAACGTTTTTTATCACGGATATTCGCCTAGTAACGTATTCGTCCCGTATCGTATTCGTATCGTATCGTATTCATATCGTAGTAGTCGTCTTCATCGTCGTCATCATCATCACAATAAGGTATATCACAATAAGTAACCTTATTGTAGTACCGATATTTCAAAGTTCATAAAATCATCATCAGTCTGTCTAAGCCCACTATTGGACACGGGTATCTAACAAGCAAGGGTTGACAAAGTTTACAAAGACATATATATCATAAACTTTATTACTTTATACCATTTTCCGAGTGTCCTATACCTGTTAGTTACACCCTATATCTGTCTGTTCAAGACGGCGCGCTAATGATGGGAATCAAGCGTTAAGACAATGGCTTTGCGATACAGCCTGCTGTATCTAGGTTTTGTTAATAATTACAATAACAAAAAATCCATATTTTCAATATTTTTACATTATAACAATTAATATCTTGGGACACATTCATGCGCAACCTACAAATTCTAAATTAATAACTGTGCTTTGGTAACTTCACAGCTAATAAACCAAAATAGATAGATTTCTAAATACATACAAAAAAAATTAAAAAAAAAAAAAAAAAAATAATAATATATTGATAAATTAAATCCAAAGATAGAACAAGTTCAAGATATACATCACGATCATTATACAAAATTTGTTTTGGTTGGAAATCGAACCCATATCCCTTGGCTCAACAGTCATTCAATAATAAAACAACGAGACAAGGGAATTATTTCAATATATAAAATGAATACATTAAGCAGATTACATGTTCACATATGACCGAATGAGCTATTCTACCTCTCGCCGTCACGAATCGACTAAATAATATATAAAAAAACAACTTGTACATAAAACTGAACATTAAAATTATCTTTATTCGTCTCGTGTAATAAAATGAATAATGCATTCAAATAAATCTTATGAAAATACCCTCTGCATTTATTAATAATGCGCAGAATGTGCAGTGT
The DNA here is from genome assembly GCA_018246775.1 of Parelbella machaon machaon. Classification (NCBI taxonomy): domain Eukaryota; kingdom Metazoa; phylum Arthropoda; class Insecta; order Lepidoptera; family Hesperiidae; genus Parelbella; species Parelbella machaon. The sequence continues at coordinate 8,334 of DWFV01001352.1, forward strand.
GAATACAAAATAACGCAGAAATAGTGTAGGTACGATAAGAAAATGGGAAAATTATTAAGAGGGTAGATACTTCTGCAAATAAAATTTACTTGCCCCGTTCGCAAGCTTGATACTGCAGCACAGATGAAATAAAATAGAAATGTATGTTTCTTATACAAAAAATATATTTCACCTCTTTTACTATCATTCATCGTGGCATCTTTACATTTGTGTTTTATTTTAGTTTGTTTATTTTATTCATCCTGTCTTTCTATTCACATTGTAAGCGTCAGAGGTTCTTCCTTAGCGTAGCTATTACGTTATGAACATAAACACGCATGAATAAATAAAGTAATACTCTCATGCTCAATGTTGCGGTAATTTGTTTTTCCAAAACTTTACTTTAGTAAACTTACTTTAGTAACTTTACTTTAGTCAATCGAGAAAGAAATAATATTTACCGCGTCATAACACTTTATTTGCACATTTACGGCACTAAAAAGCGGATAAAATTTGCTAAAAACGCGAATTGCGAGAATATCTTTCATTTTTTATTCTTGTTTAAGACCACTACTGCATTCGAAATACGAATTTACTGCACAGTAAAATAACGTTAGGGCTTTTAAACAATGGCATTTCTATTCCCGTTGTTTTAAAGCGTTCGTCGGCCCGGTGAGGTTTAGACTGGCCCTCTATTGTGTGCATTCGCAAAATGCACGAATTTTTTGCTCATAATTCATTCCTCGTTATTCCGTTTATCATTTGTCATTGTTTCTTGTAATATTCTTATGAAGCGAAATTAGTTATAATTTTTTTAGATAAATAGTTAATCTATTTCTACCACATAATTATTTTACCGGAAAATCTACATGACTCATGTATATATAAAAAGAAAAAAGTTTATACATATGTACATAATTGAAAAAAAAATATATAATAATTAATAATAATTACATAATTGTAAGTGATAATGTTACTTTTTATGTATTACTCTATATAATTATAACCGACAGTGGTACATTTATTAATCAACATAATCATAACTGATAATGTTATAATGTCACTTTTATATCCATCAATTCATTAACACACAAAAATCAAATATAATTAGCATACCTACATTACCTCGTTTTCAACTTCTCAAGGTTTCCCTAATTAGAATTAAACTACTGCACATCGTTCGTAATGTAAATTAAATAGCATATAGTTAGGGCCATTAGAGGAGCATGTGAAAGATGTTATCTGCCTGCTAGCAAACTTGTGACGATCGCACGGTGGGAACATTGCCCCAAATTGAGCAATTCCGGACGCAACAGGAACGAACGTGCAATAGGGAGCGCGAGGCATTTGAATGGAATGTGATTGCATATTAAGCGCTAAATTTCTCACCAGCCTTATTCGATATTTCGCTTAATTTTTTACGACTACCGGACGGACAACAACCTCCAGCGGCCAGGATAGGATTAAAGTATATCACGGTGCTCCTGTGGGGATCAGCAGAGGCAAGAGGTAGTGGCAATCTCCTGCTTCAGATATGTTTAAGTCTAGTCTTCTGACAAAGCCGAATAATTATATGGTCGATTGCTTAACAAATCGCCATCCAGCCGACCAAAAAGCTAAACGCTTCCAGCGATGCTTAACTTTACATGCCGCTTGCAGTCTGTAACCGCATACGAACTACGGGCATTTTAAAGTAATAAACATAGTTTGTAAGCAAGACACACATGAAATAATCAAGATAATGACGAAATCGTAAACCCTAATGGGAACTTTAAACTCAAGCATAGTTTATTTTTTTTTAAAGTTCTTTTTTTTAACTTTCAAAACCATCAGAACAGACGAATTATTGTATAAGAATAAAATATTTATAAGCATTTATCTGGAGCAGACGTGTTCTGGAGTGGAGACCGCGACTTGGCAAACGTAGCGTAGGACGTCCTACAGCTAGGTGGAGTGACGATATACGCAAAGTGGCTGGCAGTGGTTGGATGCGAAGAGCTGAAGATCGAGATCGATAATGATAATGATGATGAATAAGCATCATTTCCTATTTTATTTTATTGCTGTCCGGCAAAAAAAACGTATTTTATTGGATAAATGAAAAAGTTTCATATAAAAGAAGATATGAAGGTTGTGGCCGCGACTAATCTCATTGGCAACTGAGTGTACTTAGATATGTATATTGACTGAATATAAAGTAATAAAATACCTGGTACTCTAATACAGTCTATTAATTTATTATAACTTAAAACTGAAACGCGAATCACAAATGAGCTTAGACTTAAGCTTTGGAGATCTGCAACAAAAGCACAGAAGCAGACCGCACAACTAGTTGAAACTTGGAACAAAAAAGCTTATGAAATATTGATGCAAAATTTTTATATATTTTTCCGTCGTTATTTCTAATTATATGTACGAAAATTATTAAGTCTATAAGTACCCAAGGTAACTTGCGGTATAAACATCTTAATGATTATTATTAATTATATTAATCGTTACACTGTTAGACACCGATGTTTAATTTATAATAAGAAGGCCATAGTCTGCCCCGTGCTGCCATTACGAACCGTTTTGTAACATAAATATACTTAATAGTAATCGGCGATATAAACCAAACAAGCCATTACGCCAAGCCATTACAAAAATAGGCAGTGATTAGTTCAATATTATAAAAATCTTTTCATTAAAAAAAATATATATATGACTTTAGTCTCCGAATCCGGCGTGTATGTCTGAAGAGATTGATGAATGTGGCAGTAGCACGGCAGGTATGTAAGGATAGGGATATTTGGCACTCCGTGCTCTCTGTCTACCCTGGGGACTTAGCGTGAAGATATGTAAGTACATTATGACTTTCCAAAATATATTGTCTTTGTTATACATTTGAAAATACCGCTCATATTTTCCAAAAAATGTTCGGAAATAAGAAATTAAATAACCGAGTTCATTTATCAAAACTCTGAAAATTAGGACCAATACTAATTTATCACACGACTAACACATGTGTGCTTAATATTAATGTAACCCTACACAAAGTATTATCTGCTCATTTCTATTCCGCTTCCTGTAATGCGC
>DWFV01001353.1:0-11385 GCA_018246775.1 Parelbella machaon machaon
CATTTCACCAGTTACGTTTATGTCCCATAGAATAGGTGGTGAGCCTATTGCCATATACCGGGTATAGATACAGACTCCGAGTCACTACTTGAAATTCTAAATATCTCCATAGCACCCGACCTGGGATTTGAGCCCAGGACCTCCCTATCGGCAGTCGCGCTTGCAACCACTCGTTCAACGAGACAGTCAAAATCAGCCAAAGATAGTCAAAAATTATCATCAGTGTTATTAAAAACTCGCTGCCATTTTTATGCAGTTAATAATTCTGCAAAACCCTTATCCTAGCAATATTATTAAATTCAACATTGCTTTTTAAATTTATATTACCAAATATAAATAACCAGATATCAGAAATTGTTATGCAGTTGTCTTATAGACATTTTACAGCTTTATTAAATATAAGTAAAGTATTTTCAGCATGACTAGACTATATAATGTTAGAAAACATAAAATACAATCTTATTTTACAAGGCTTGTGAACTGTAAACACTAATACTGTAAACTCTGTAAAACTTTTGCCACTATCTGTGGAGTCTGTCAGAAGTTTTCATGTCAAATGGTCAAATGAATGTTTGTTTTCTTCATTCTTGGGTCAGAAAATCAGAACAGTTAGAATTGTTGTTCACTACGGCTTCATAAATACGTTAACTAAAGAATTAAATTGACAAAATGTCCTCTTCTTCAACGTTAGAAAATCTCGAAACTCAACTGGAAATGTTCATTGAGAACGTGAGACAGATTCGTATAATTGTCAGTGATTTTCAGCCACAGGGACAAAGTGTGTTAAATCAGAAAATGTGAGTATGTTAATTATTTAACTAACAACATCCAGAAGATTTAGCAGTTTTAGCCTATAATTATCGCTTGTAGTTAAGCATAGTTCTTAAACCTCTCTTGGGGACACTGAAGGCTAGTAGGATAATTTGAAAATGAAATGACCTGGGCGCATAGACTTACCTTCCAAAAAATGGTATTTGAAAATATATAATTTACAAGAAATATTGTTCATACATACATATATATCTTCACGCCAGGTCCCTTATGGGGTAGGCAGAAAGTATGGAGTGCCAAATACCCCTATTATTACATACTTACCGTGCTTCTTCCACATTCATCAATCTCTTCATACATACACACGGGTTTTGAAGACTCTGACTTCCCCATTGGTATTTAGTAAGAAGTATAGGTTATTTAGAAGAAATTGTTCTGTGAGGAATAAACTGCCTGTTTTTTACTTTTATACTTTACTTTTGATTATACCAGATTGTTGTGCAATAAAAATGTCTTGTTTATTGTTTTTGTTGTGGTAATTATTGTACTTATAACTGCACTATTTTATCTATTCTCTGTCATATTTGAGGAAGTTCAAATGACATAAGATGATATGTTAAAACATGAGTTCATGTAAAATAGACAGGCATTTGTCGGGAATTGAATCTTAAACCCTATGAAAAATACCCTCATGTAATATGTCTACAATTGACTATAATTTGTCTAATACATTGTTATTCACTTAAATAACAACAATTTTCATACTAACTAGTTGTTTCTAAATATTTACAGTCAGTCGTTGGTCACTGGACTTCAAGAAGTAGATAAACTCAAGTCTGAACTTCACGACATCCATGTACCTACCGAAGTGTTTGAGTCAGTATATAAATTTAATTTTTTCTCTTAACATTTTTATCCTGTTTTACTACTAAAAGTTTTATGAGTATTTGTATACATGATTGTATATGGACTGGCATAACTTGGCTCTCTAATTAGGCTATCATGATAAAAAATATGTGGTTAATGCTGCCATATACATAAACTTGACCTTTGTTATATTGCTGAGAGTTGTGTTGATAGCCTTTTTAACATAAAATATTTTTTTGTAATAGAGGGTTGTATAATACCAGAACATCTTGATAAAATCATTGATATTATGTATGGCTAGCTCTATTATATATCAAGACTGAATACAAATGTTAGTCCTAACACAACAGTTGATTCTAAATGAAAAAAACTTTTTGTTTTAGCTACATAGACCAAGGTCGCAACCCCCAGCTGTACACTAAAGACTGCATAGACAAAGCCCTAGCAAAGAATGAAGAGGTGAAAGGAAAGATAGATTCATACAAGAGATTCAAGAGCCATCTCCTCTCTGAGTTATCAAAGACTTTCCCGAATGAAATTGCCAAGTATAAAGCAATGAGGGGTGGAGAATAGATTTATTTGTTCAACAGTTCATAACAATTTTTAATTAACCTTATATATTATGTGATACTTTTAAGATTGTAACTATATTGTTTTTAATAAAATAATTTATTTCATCAATAAATATTCTATTAATAAAACACCATAAAACAATATTGTGTGTTAACTGTTTAAAATAAAATTCGCATGTTTTTGGAATATACATTCAAACTTTATTGAAAAAACGAATATGAAAAAAAGCTAAATAGTTTACGAAATATTTTTATGTTAAGAATTTTACAGTGAAATAAAAAAAAATACTTCAAAAACATTTACAGAATACACAGTTATAAAGTTAATCTAGCGTACAGGAAAGAGATATAAGTAAAATTAGAATTGAAAATATTTTGATAATTGATAGAACATAGACACTTTTCATATAAAAGTGGATTCAAATAAAAAAAACAAAAACATTTAAAAATAGAATTCAGACAGCAAAATACAATTGAAACAGAAAACCAGCTTTGCCTTTGATTATTCATAATAGATTAATTATTTTGATGGTCTAGTTAAAATTTGACTTGTTAACATTAAATATAATTAAGTCTTTGCTATAAAATAAATGTTAATTTATTCAAATATTGCTGGGCATGTTTGAATTACGAAACATTTGTGAATAAATAAATAACATTTCTTTACAATAAGTTAAAATAAGGCAGGCTATTCAAGACATGGTTGTTTCATGCAATGGCAATTTTATACACAATTATTATCAATAAAAAATATAGAAGCACATTTGTGTTCCAATAATAACATAGTTTTTTGAATACTCTGCCTTAAAAATACCATAAGCCACAATATAACTATAATACAGTCTCAGTTTCAACAAAGGACTGTTTTTCCTCTCCACTTACATTCTTGATATCCTCTGGATGGATTATTTCTATAGTTTCCGCGTCGCTATCGTAGAGAATTTGTGTTGACTGTTCATGTATCGTAGTTTGGACATAACCAGAAACTTTCCACATTTGGTAGAATTCTTTCTTGACAGGTTCCACCAACTGATATTTACTTGTAATGTAAACATAATTCCAATGGTCGCAGGAACGATCGTTACCCCAGTTCAAAGTTCCCGTCATGAGAATCCTATCGTCCACTAAACAAAATTTGTGCTGCATTGTAAATAATGGTTCGTTTTCTTTGTATTTTATTTCCGCTCCTGAAATTGTTTTCGTTAATGTTTAAAAGTATAAGTATTGTTAATTATTATTTATAAGGGAGCCACATAAAATATATACATATCTAATTACCAGCTTCAATAAGTTCCTTCACGAAAAATTCTGTAGATTCATTAAATCCAGACTTATCTATAATTATGCGAATTTTTATTTTCTTTTCGTTTATTAATCTTACTAATCGTCCTTGGATCGCTGGATTGTGAATGGCAGGCATGCAAACGTGAACAGATTTTTTCGCGGCTTCTATAAAGCTTACTAACTTGTCAAAGTAGTTATATGCGTTGTATTGTAGTTTGCAAAATACCATCACTTCATTTACTTCCTTACTTCGACTTTTATAATAATAGGCTGCCGCAGAAACAAAGCATGTTAAAGCAATTGCACCAATCGACGACAAAACACGTGGACTTAATCTCATTTTATGTAATTTTAAACATAAATGGAACTGTTTTGGGTTACACTGAGACCAATCTATAATTTTATGAATTCAAATAAAATACAGAGGTCTTTTCATTTTAGCTACATATCAAAAATATAGTATAATATTTTTGATTACCCTCTTTTTATTTTGGTTAACAATGAAGTTGTGCAGTATACTAAACTTAATAGTGCTGTAATAGTTTTATAAGGAACAAATTTCTACTAAGTATTTAACAACAAATTCACTAACAGCAACATGTAGGATATTCATCATTATTTTAAAGTATTCTCAAGAGCAATTGCATTTTTTTAATTTGAACGCATTCATAGCATACAAAATAATTGGAAAACTTGACCGTTTTGGAGATACCTTGGTGTAATAACGAATTAAGTTTATTAACATATTTCGGTAAAATTATTCTGTTGGGTATGTTATGTGAAAAATGTTTTACCCAGTTAATAAATAAAAATTTTTTAATTCCAGCAATTCTCAAAAACATACTTCGTAAACATATTGTAAGGCGATATGGCGCGAATATTGATGAAATACAGATAAAACAAAATGGGCATTTAATTTTGCGGTGTTCGTGCTATCAACATAAAAAAACGTACTAAATAAGAGAACAATAATGAGAAAGAATCGTTATTGTCAATAACTAGGAATACAAAGTGTATTTTACCTAATATAAGTTTTAGTTATCAATAATAAGCCAGAATCATGGGTATAACGGGTTTGATTCCCTTCATCGAGAAAGCATCCAAGAGAGTTAATATCAGTGAATTTAGCGGCTCCACAGTGGCTATTGATACTTATTGTTGGCTGCACAAAGGTGCATTTGCTTGTGCTGACAAATTGGTACGGGGAGAGGAGACAGACATGTAAGTTTAAATCTCATTTAAAATGATGTTTTACACCAAATGTACAATTAAATAATATTTTCATTGAGATCCTGTAGAGATACATTTTAGAGAGTAATTTTGGTTATTAATTAGTCCATTTCTGTGTTTTTGCATGCTGTATGGCTATTTGTTTGTATTTTTCAGACACATCAGGTATTGCTTAAAGTATGTGATTATGTTGTTGGCGAAAAATATAAAACCAATTTTGGTGTTTGACGGAAGACACCTTCCAGCTAAAGCCATGACTGAGTCCAAGAGAAGAGAGTAAATATTTATATTAGCTAATAATTTGTTACTATCATGATTTGACTTTGAAATGTTTGTCAGACATAAAATATAAGTTGATAATAGCTGTGCTAATTACATGATTTATTTTAACTGAAGTCTACTTGTTATTAAATCCATTTGTACCAAAGGAGACCACATCACTTGGTTGAATTTTTAAATCAACAATTGTTTTATCTCTTATATCTGAGGCAGTTAATGACATCGGTACAAGCACTCATGTTATAAAACATATCATAGTATCCTAAATACTGTCATTAGTGTACAAATATTCTGTATATTTTGTGTGTATATATTTGTACAGAAAGAGCACATTTGGTCTCTAGGGATAACTTACGATGTTGGTGATTTGTGCCTACTTCATAGGTGACCTTGCATTGTAATTATAATTTTCAGCTAACTGTTAATGGGCATATTGTTAAATTACTACATTATACATATCATGCCTAAGATTAAACAGCTGTATTATTGTTATTTTCAGGTCAAGGATTATTTCTAAGAAGAGGGCAGCTGAATTACTTAGTCTTGGGAAGGTCTGTATAACATGTTTATCTAGATGTTGTACATATAAAAATGTGAAATAAAATAGCAAGCCATTTCACATTTCAGTATCAACCCATTAAAAAATTGGTACATATTTCTTCACACAAATCTTGTATGAAGTACCAACAAAATATACCCTTAACGAAATATAATGACAAAAGTATCTGTATAGTGGACACACTGGTCTATTCCAGGTACTTAAGGCTAATAATGCAATGAGTCCCTAAAAGTACTTAACAAAAAAGTGTGACATGTTTATAAAATTTATGAGGCATAACATTTTTAATTTTTGACTCTTTTATCATTCCATTGTTGGAATATGGGTCTCCTCTCACATTGAGAGGGGATGGATGGAGATGGAAACCATTGTCTGCCACACTGGTAAGGTGCAAGTTGGCAGACTTCACACACCTTAAATTTTGTTTTTATACATTCTAGGAAGTACAGGTTCCCTTATGATGTTTTCCTTCACTGTTAGCTATTGATATTTAAACTTAAAACACACTTTTGTAAAGAGTCACATACCATGGATTTGAAACCAGGATTCCCAGAGTGAGATGCTGAGTTCTTAACCACTAGGCTATCTATCACTGCTATGAGACACAAGTTATAACCAAATCTATATAAAATTAATTTAAATTGCAGATAGATGAAGCCCGCTCATACATGCGGCGTAGTGTGGATATCACTCACGAGATGGCGCTAGCGCTTATCAGGGAGTGTAGGAAACGCAATGTGGACTGCATAGTAGCACCTTATGAGGCAGACGCACAGCTTGCCTATCTCAATATCAAGAATATTGCACAATTGGTAATCACTGAGGACTCTGATTTGATTCTTTTTGGATGTACAAAGGTATTTGTTGTTTCATACCAGTTAAAAATTTAACTTATGAGAGATCTTGTTAAGCTGAAGCAATTACAATATTATGCTAATCCACATCAAGCCCAATGTGGCATTAGACAATTGTATCTGATATTTTGATGATGATGTTTGTAATATGGACACTTTTAACAGAGAATAAAACAGTTTTTGGGCCCCAGTATAAAGAGTCCTACATAATTAGAATTTATTGCACAATGTTTAAGTAAATTTTAACTTGACAGCATGGAACTAACAATTACCACCATTTTAGGTATTGTTTAAAATGGACCTAGGAGGCACAGGCACACTAGTGGAGACAGCCAAGTTGCCTCTAGTAATGAAGTGCCCGATAGAGCACTATACATTTGACAAGTTCAGACAGATGTGCATAATGTCGGGCTGTGATTACTTAGCCTCCTTGCCGGGTATAGGGCTGGCAAAGGCTAGGCAGTTTGTTACTGCTACACAGGATTCCAATTTTGCAAATGTAAGTAAGTGGTTTGGTATGTAGGCATTTTTTATTATACATTAAGAAACAAGAAAAGTGAGTAATCAATATTCTGTTACTATTAATCATTTGTGTATATAGTATTGAGTTATTCATAATTAATTTTGTAATAAAATGAAGTAAATATATAAATAAAATGTTATCATAAGTATTTTAACACCTTGAAGTAATTGTATGATAACATTGAACTATACTATATATTATTATACCTACAGGCTTTAAGAAAATTGCCAAGCTTCTTCAATCGGTCAAATTTGACAGTGACTGATGAGTACCGAGAGAATTTTTTGAAAGCAGAGGCTACATTCAAGCATCAGTATGTTTATGATCCTATAGAGAGAAGAATGGTGCGACTGACAGATCCAGATGACGAGGGTAACTTGTTGTCATTTCATTACATACGTACATATAACTGATGCCAATAGTATGTTCAACAAGCAGATATTACGAAAGGTTTGGTTATTGATGCTGTTGTTGGGATATAGTTAATGTTGGAATCTTTACTTGTATCCACTGATGATAGAGGTTTTAGTGTGGGAGTACAGATTTTATTATAGAGTACAAAACTATTGCATATTAATAGCACTATTAATTAATTTGTTTTCCAGATGTAGAAAAAGCATTATGTGTTAACGCCGGTGAGCTATTGGATGCAAAAACAGCATTTCAGTTAGCATTAGGGAATTTGGATCCTTTCACTTTGAAGCAAATGGATAACTGGGACCCAGACTATCGAGATACAATTGTAAGTTTCTGTAAATGTTATGATAAATATTAACTTTGAAGAAGATCCTTATTAATATTGATATGATTGTATACCGAAAAGAAAGAAAAAACTTTATTACTTTATATACTGTGGTATACAGGCTGAAATAACTATATATGTATTTAAAACTAAAATTATTGGTGGCTGTTGCCACCATTGCCATAAGAACTATTTGATGATTGGTGTCTCATTCGGTATTCAGCGATCTCAGAACTGGAAGTTAGATATGAATTGCCAGAACCATAGCTTGGAGAGGTTTCTTAAAGCTTGTTGGATAAATGTTTAACATATAATACTGTTTTCAGAGACCTAATATAAAGAAGAGTAATTGGAAAGACGCTGGTGTATCAACCCACCCAAGTATATGGGCCACAGCATTTACAAAGTATCTCAGTGAGCAAACTCCTTGGACAAAGAAGGTGAAAAAAGAGGAACTGATTATAGGAGTCCCACATACAAGACTGAGGAAGAAAATTGTTAATTTAGTTAGCAAATATATCCCAGAGACACAAGACGAAAGGTAATATGCAGTTTGTTTTCTAATAGTAGTTACATACATGTTGCAGAACAGAAAATTTCTTATTCACCTCTTTGCTGAAATTACTGTATTTAGTACATCCTATGACATGACAAGATCATTTGACAATGCTAGACAAGTTTTTTCTACTCTAAATGCATAATAGGTTTTGCTGTTTTTCCATCATCGCCGCAATTAATCTTACAAACTCAAATTAATCAATTAACAAACGTCGTTAATCTTACAAACTCAAATGTAATTAAAGTGTGTCTAAAATTATGAGATAGAATGTAAGATAATATATCATATTTCTTTCAGTTTATCAATAGAAAAGTTGAGTAGTATGTATTGTGTAGAACCTGCAATTAAAAAGCAAAAGCTTGACTGTGACAGTATTGAAAACGAAATATTTACTAAAGTTAATTCACAAACAACTCATAATATAGCTCTGAATGAGGACGAGATAGTTCAAGAAATGACATCACAAAAAGCCAAGTCTCCAATACTTGAAAATAAAGAAAGATCATTCAGAAAGTGCCTTAATAGTGGCAGCTACTCTGTGTTTAAGAGGCTAAGCAGATTCCCAAGGACAATTTTAGACGAAAATGTAATTGAGAGTAAATTTTTTTGCGATACTCTAGATAATTCTGCTCCAGATGACCGAAACTCTGAACATAGTGTAATTATTGAAAGTTCACCAGAGAAATTGGATTGTAATCCTTTAACTGAAACACATGTTGATACATTGGATAATAGATTAGGACCTAACACTAATTGCTCAGAAGATATCGATTCTGGATTCAGTAGTTCACAGAAAGAGAATTCTCCTGGCAATAGCCCATTAAAAACTGAGAAGAGTCCAATATTAGAGCCAAGTCCAAGGAGTAAAAATCCATTTAGGATAAAAGAATATGATGTTAATGTACCTGATGCCTTAAGTCAAGATTCTATGATAGAAAATACTTGCCCAGCGGCTTTAATGACATCAAATCATTTTCAGGTAATTTTTGCATAGATGTCCTGAATATATGTTTTATAACTAACTTTTCATAATTTTATTTGCATAGTTTACTTGATACATGCATACTGGTTTCTGAGGCTTTGGATTCCCTCATCAGCTAGGATGTGAATTTTTATTTCAGATAAGTCTTGGCTTCTATCATCAATCATCATCAATGTGAACATTGCATCTATCAACATTCACATTATTACGTATACAACAACATAGCAAAGGTTTTAATTCTTATTGGTAATGTTAAATAATTTACTTGCAGCCAGTATTCCCTGATTCACCACCCAAGCCAGCATCACAATACTTACTGGAGCAGTTTAAAAGTAAAACTTTGAATCTGGCTATGAAGAAGTCCAGCTGTAAGGTGCCAGGGTTGAAGGAAACCCCATCATTACCTTCAAATCAACCGACCTTGCTGGCCAAGTTTGGTTTTCAGAAAAAGTAATATTTTTTATTTCTTGAATTAAAAAGTTACTGTGACTGTTGTCTTTTATAGCAGTCATGGCCTAGTGGTTTCTCCTTAATGAGAATCTCTCTCTTCCAGTCGGGCAGACCCTCCCTTTAGCCAGTTTCATTCTGAGTAGGGACTTGTTTCTAATAGAGGAATGATGTAAGAAATGTAACATCATGCCTGTAATCCCTGAAGGAGTAGGCAGAGTGTAATACACCCTCACATTTCACCAGTTACATTTAAGTCCCATGGAATAGGTGGTGAGCCTATTGCCATACACCGGGCGAAGATCCAGACTCCGAGTTACTACTAGAAATTCTAAATTAGATAGATCCAATAGCACCCGACAGGGGATTTGAACTCAGGACCTCTCGATCGGCAGTCGAATGATGTAAGGGTTGATGATAATGATGATGATCTTTACATCTGTTCAATCTATTTATTATGATCATGTCATGTTACTATACATATATAAATTTTCAATACATTGAAATTGACTTAGATTTATAGAAATTGTTCTGAGTTTTTACTTTTTCTATTAAGACAATTAAATAATGTTATTATCAAGATATTAAATGTGAATTATATTCTTTTGCAGGCCTGTTTTGCGAAAGTAGTGTGTCTGCAGTTTGGGTTATACGTTTTATTACTATATGAATATATTTACTTCGCCAGAATACATTTGACAGTGGAAAGAAAGAGACAGAACGTTTAGTAGGATTCAATTGAGTTCTACATTCAGCCAATAATTTGAGCGTCTCTAAAGAGGTTAAGCTCTGAAAAGCATTTGATTTGCATTTTTTTATAAACATTGACCTATCAGATTGTGTGGAGAAGAAAACCTCAAGACTGATCGTTCTGATCGTGTGGACAAGTTCATCCGACCGCTTTGTTGTTGAAATATATTTGATTTAACTGATTTAAATTTTGTATTTTTATTTGTATATACAACTATTTAGCGATTCCTATGATTCATGCTTTTCTTTAGCCCCACTTGTAAATCATTCTAAAATAATTAGTAGTAGACATTTTCAATAAAATAAGTTACAACAGAAATCGAGGTTAGAATCTTATTGAAGTTTAGTTATTTTCGATATAAAATTATATATGTTTTGAGAATTTCACGGGTTCGACTTCACACCCTATTATTAGGACCTAACACTTACAAAATTGATTTACCAAAAACTTGTCAATGAGACAATAGCAGAGGTTTGAAGTAAAGAATATATAGGAACTTAACAACTGAAGATGAGAATATCAAAATACCTAAGATCCAGTGACATTAATATCTTAATGAAAACCTGCCAAATTTAACACATTTCAAAGGTGTTGTACAAAGGTCTTGCACGCAACCTTTTGATCGTTCAGTCATTGTTAGGCAGCTATATTATCTGTCGCTCATGAACTAAATACCAGCTAAATTTAATTTACCTAATTACGTTATACCCGATCGATCATTATATTATTATTATACCCAGCCGCGGTCTTTAATTAATTATTGCGGCTAATTATTTGAAATATTCATTTAAAAATCATGATTATTACATTAATTTTATTTTGCATTATATAATGCCTGCCTCGTTGATCGAATGGTGGCAAGTGCGACTGCTGATGGTCTGAGTTTTTCTAAAATGAAATCTAGTATAGTAGCTCGGAAGCTGGAACTGTGTCTGGTGTATGGCAATAGGCTCACAACCTCTTCT
>DWFV01001354.1:0-11384 GCA_018246775.1 Parelbella machaon machaon
CAATTTTATTGACTCGTCGGCCTTAAGAAAGTTTCGTCTATCAATTTTTGGGTACGAAAGCGGAAAACGTTAGATCACACGGCCGCGTGTATCGAGCCAGCTATTGAGACGCGAAGGTGAACTGGTAGGATTTAGATTTATTAAGGATGCGTAAACCCTAATTGTGTTGGGGTGCGTGCGTGTGCGTTGCGTTTGAAAATCGTACGTACACGGTGTGCTCGGTGCGAGTGTGCGGCGGGCGCTGCGTGTGCGCAGACTAGGCGATAACAATAAACTATTTCCGAAGTGACCCAGTTCGAACGTCCTTCGGCAAATTGTGCCGCCAGGAACAAGAAAGGGCTGCGTGTAACTGCGAGTAATTTTGACAGCGGCGTTATTAAAATTTTATTGTCAGAGTCCACAATACACGGCTTTGTGCCGCATGAGCTAACTGCCGGGTATTGTTGCGTTGTGTAGATATTTTTTTATGAAACTTGTAAAAATAGCCAAGCCTTTACGACCTTGGGTCGGGTTCAGGATGCTGCAGGATACTTGTTAGATAGGGTCTAACCCCAATAAAATGGAAAAAAATACTTGCCTTTTCATTACATTAGAAGTTATTAGTCGATACGTAGCTATACATATTTGGCAGTAATCAAGAACTTGTACAAATTAACCTTGTTTCGGATTAATGCATGGGAATTTATTTTTATATAGATAAAGATTTATGTTCGGACTTATCATATAAATATCGTTTTTTTCGTTTGATTTCAACATTCTTGTTCATATTTCAATCTAGAAGCGTGATATCGTTTGAAACGAGTCGTAAAAGTTAATTCAATGTTAGTACCTAATCCTTATGTTCATTTGGTAAATCGAAATTAATTTTTTGATAAGTAAATACAACGAATCATTAACTGCCTGGTCGAGTGGTTGCAAGCGTGACCGCTGTTCGAATCGTTCTGGGTTCGATCGCTGGGTCGGCTGCGACCGAGTTTTTCTAAATTGTAATTCCTAGTAGTTGGAGGGAGTTTGGATTTGTGTCCGGTGTATGGCAATAGGCGCTCTTCCTACACAATTGTGGGGCGTATTACGTAATTGGTGTAATGTGGGAATGTACTACACTCCTTTGCCTACCATTTCACGGATCACTGGTATGATGATATGTGTATGTTAAGTAATTACAACAAGATTTCACCTCCCAAACCTTACAAAGTTAAGTTTTTGACTTGCTGTGACGATGACTGTAAACATCGTGAGGATATCAACATACCTTAGAGTTCTTTATAATATTCTTCAAGGCGTGTTAACTGTGCTAAGTCGTACTTGACTTGCGTGGCGCACTGGGGCCTTCACCCTTCACATTCTCAGAGGAGATCCGTGAAACGATATAAGGTTTGATGATTATAGTAGATATTATAAAAACAACCCACAAATCATCATACAAACCTGAAAATTTAATGTTTTTCTGCTTTCTTGCAAATATTCGCGTTATACATATATATGATATATATACATATTGTCACGCCCATTTCCTTTACGGCTCGGCAAAGACTGAGGACTTTCACTTGTTAAGGTCCTGGCATACCTTTAACATCTTCTACATTCGATGTCATCATACATACACATCTGTGCAAAGAACTTTTGACCCGGCCTTCTTTTAAGACGATATTATATATATGTTAGGTACATAGTAATTATATTTTCAATTATTTCAATCAGAATACTCTTATCGTAAACACTTTTTTATTATTTTTACGATAATGTACGATAAATAATGTCTGCGATCCGTACTTTATCGCTCCTATCATGTTTATATTATTTGAAAATACATTATTTCAATGTCACTGGCATCTCTCACTACACACTTAGCTGTCTAATTGAATCCGAACCTGTTAAGTGTGTTAATAGACGACGACCGTCACAATCAGCGGCGGCCCGACTCAGGACATTAAAAGGTGATTTAGGACCATCACTGAGATACCTCCGCTCCTCTTTATGCAAATTATCACTAAAGTTTCCTGACTTGTGACCGTATTTTTAAATAATGAATTTTGACATTAAAATACACGACACATGTTATAAATTGCTCTTATTTATATCCTATGTAAATTTATTGCAGGTCACATATGTATGTAGATTTCCTAAAACCGAGGTCATACAGAAATAAGAACCGAGGTGGTTCAGTGAGGTGTTCTGTAGCAGATCTTTAGTCCTAATCGATCTTATAACCGGATGTCAGTAGGCTACGCTGATTGCGATCGGCTGACCTGCCTGGTTCGTGGCCTTAAAATCCGTAGGCCATTTAGCATATAAACGAGAAATATGTGTATATATAAATAAAAAACAAGCAGATTCAGAAATCTACACACGGCCGTCTGATCCCAAAGTAGGCAGACCTTATGTTAATATAGGCAAACAGCTGATAAAATACAGATATAATTATATAGATAATATTTTTTTAAACTCAGAAATAGAATAAATATTTGTGTTCATCTACTACTATTAGCCATGTGTGGGAATCGAACTCACGACGTCCGGCCCAGGTTCTTGAACAACTGGACAAACGGACCAGTCAATATATAAATACTTATATGCCGCACAGTAATATTATCACATGGATGTACAAACACACAGTTTCACAACAAC
The DNA here is from genome assembly GCA_018246775.1 of Parelbella machaon machaon. Classification (NCBI taxonomy): domain Eukaryota; kingdom Metazoa; phylum Arthropoda; class Insecta; order Lepidoptera; family Hesperiidae; genus Parelbella; species Parelbella machaon. Next base: position 2,629 of record DWFV01001354.1, read on the forward strand.
TCGATGTCCATAGACGGATACTTTGGAACCCCCGATAACATTTTTAATTCAGTTCAATGTCACACTGGCTGGTATGAAGAAATTCTTCAGCTGATATTAATAAGTAGGCATGTAATAGTTCCGCGTTGTTAATATCAGTTGCTCGTTTTATTTTCCGTTGTTATTCATTCGTAAAGATAAATAAATCAGCGAAATCTGCGCGGTAAAAACCATTAAAAACAATTTTACATCGCTTCGAAGTAATTCCGAATTCGTTTAACGTATGCAAAATAAATATTATAATTTTTATATGGTCTATTTATTTTTTACAGCTAGCAAAATAGAGATACATTCGCGCAATGTAAATAGTGATTCGTTTTACGATGTAGATTTAGAATCGGCAAGTTTGATGTAAGCTGTGAGAAAATTCGAGAAATTTCCGCGGTAAAAAACTATTGACAGCGACAGCGAGTGTCACAATTTGACAGCTCAATAAAAGGAGGCAAATTAGTGATAAATTGGGACCTTTTCGGTGAGGATGAGAATGACCGCAGTGAGTCAAATTTCACCTAGTAAAAATGTAATCCGAGCTGATTGGAGGTTATGTTCGTCAACTAATTTCGTATTTCTGAGAATATGTTTACGCCGATTCTGCAAGGAGCAAATGCCGATTGCGACATGGCACTGAGCACTCGCCTCTTGCATTTAGGATTTTAGAAATGTTTGTGTTTCAACGCTGTAAACCTAGTTTCTTTGAGCAATGCGCACGTAGTGCTTGCTTCTTTAGCTTTACTGGTTATTATATATTCATGCATACAATTTTCTTGCATATGCAAATATGTTCCTAATTTATTGAACAATTTCCATCTCAGCTCTGAACTCTTCAAATACTTGATGAATACAAAATTATTCTCGTTCTTTGGTAACATTTCATTGGAGGCACGCTTCGGCTTCAAATTCGTCCATTGTGTAATCCGAGTAGTTCCGATTGTTTCAAGTGCCACTATCTGTTTTTAATTGTTGATCGTTAGCATTACCACATATTTAAAACTTTCGTAACATCACCTTTATTTTTGGACATGTTATATTTATAAAATCGTTGTTTTTAAAATATATATAGGTATATACTTTTATTTTAATATTAGAAAACAATCAAAATTGTTATTTATTATAACTACACCCCAAGTCCCGTAAACACGATATCTCCATCCTTTCAGACTTAAAAATACTGATTTTCACTTTTGTATAATCGAACTTTTCATTTGAATCGCTTGAAACACAGTACAAGGGATACTGATTTCCTTTGCGTGCAAAATAAATCAGTAAATCAAAATAAATCGGTGTAAATATGCACGTATAAATTAGAAAGCCACTTGCAGTCGTAACTGACTATAAACTTGATATTGAATTGTATCCGTCATCTGACACGTTACTCGTTTGACGGCTTTTAATATGTAATTATGCAAATGAAACAGGTCCGCAATTTCTCTTTCTTCGTTCACTACATTGTTTATTCATTGCTACTTACATCTAGATTGTATTAGAAGGTCAGTGTGTAAGGACAACTAGACGGGAGAATGTGATGAAATGTCACCTGGAAATTATTTCACAAAATGTATACCTATAATAATTATTCATTAAACGGATAATAACATGTATTTTGGAATTATACGTTTAAACGTAACGGAGATATATTATTATTACATTTAAATGTTTACTAATGGGAATGAAGTATATTTGAATTTCTAAGTATTTCAATAAATTTCAAAACAGCATTTATCATTTGTTAAAACCATTCGGTTTTCCCTATTCACTGTTTTGTATTTCAGTTTCAGGATTCACGGATTCAGTCGTTACGACGTCTATATTAATCTTTTTAGTTATATTTTTAATGTATTACATATGTTTTCATACTTGCTGCTGCGATAATTCTAATATCTTTCTGTCATGTGTCTCTAAAGATAGCTTCTGTGATTTTTGAAGCATTATGTTTTTCTAGAATCTTTAGTGACTTGTTGACAAATGAATGGGACTGTCTTATACCAGATGAAGAGATCTTCCTTCACCTACAGATTTAGGACCTTTCAAATTCCAGAAGGAGTCCAGAGATCAACAGCAAAACGATAAAAGAATTGATGATATAACTTGAGTACATCGTAAACTGAAGTGGTATATACTTTTTAAATTAGCACCTTCACAATTTGTAATGTACATGACGTATATATTGGAATATTCAACTGTTGCTTCATAATATTAAAAGAAAACATATTACAGTAGATAAAAATATTTTTAATTGCTTAGGACATTATTTAATCACTCGTTAACAATGCAGAGATATTATTGTTTCGTAAAATATTAATTGAATTTCCTGGAAATAATTCTATTTTTCATCGATTCCGAGAACAAAATTAAAAAGCAGCTGGAAATAAAATTTAGATTTTCTTTATCATAAACACGTTTGTTTTTCAATAAATAACTTTAATATTAAAATTTTGATTTGGATAGGAGGTAAATTAATACAGTGAATACGCAGTTTTACTTTTAAAGAAATAGAAATGTAAGTATTTCTTTGTGACATTAACACAAACTGTCGCCGTGAACCAAATGAGAAACCTTCAGGCCGGCAGTAGCTGTGTCAGTGCCGCTAAGCCACTGGGTCGTTGTCGTATAATGTTTTTAAATTACCAAACAAAGAAATACTCTTGAATGCTCGATGTAAATACAGATTTAGTTGAAAACCTATAGCGACAAGATTATACACGGTAATGTCGAGACCTCGCTGTCATCGGCGGGAGATCATGAAGATGGAGCTTGGATGAATCCGAAACTAGTCGGACTATCCTGACAAACATACGTGTATTAGGCTTATACAAAATTTATTCATGTATATGCTTACGAGACATTTAATAGTAGTTTATAGCGATCAGCGAAGTTTGTCATGCAACGTCTATCAGCGCTAAAATGATTTTATTTAGCGCTTTATTTGCTGCGAAACATACGAATGTGTCACATGTAGATTACATTAGTGTAAATAGTCCTTATTATTGACGTTTAATTAGATTATTCGAAACTAATAGTGAAAATATATATATGGACCTCCGACACGTGTATCTGATAAAATTTTAGTGCAGTCGGTCACAGTGCGAACGAACGTAGTGCATTGTAGTTGACATACTGCATTAAATGGATTAGTAGTAAAATGAGGTGTATTATGATTACAGAATTTAAATTCATTTCCTGGCTGATATTTATGTATTGTATGAATAAATACATAAATATCAGCCATTAAATATAAAAATAATATATAGCATTACGTGTATTTATAAAAATGTATTTAATCGAGTTGGAATGTAGAAAATATTTTCTAATTAGAATAAATTACTGTTTAAATATTATTTTCAAATTCGGATACATTAATACTTTACTTCCTTGAGGGTGAAATGAGCTTACTTCTGCCTCCTACCAAATTGTCTGACGACCTGGAGAAAACAGCGGGATACTGCTGGAGGTGGCAGGCTCATGACAGGAGTGGCGCCGATTAGAGGAGGCCTTTGTCCAGCCGTGGGCGTCCAAAGGCTGACGGATGGATGGATGATTCTCTTGAGACTATAAGAAGACCAATGCCGCCCTTAACGCTCTTTGAGTTCCAATAGTTCAAGTATTGTTAATTTTATAACTTTATTACAGAAGCAATAAAATTAGGCCTACATTTTGAACGTAACGTCCGAGACCATTGTATCCCATTTTTTCTACTAAAATAAAAATGAGAGTAAGTTTTATTAGTCTATCTATTGTATTTATAATTATTATGACGCCCTAATAATAATACACTTTTAGCTTTTTGAAAAAAAAATTGTGTGTCGGCGAAATGAATGCAATATTGGGTGGATGGCATTTCTAATTAAAAATTACGGGTGGTAAACGAAAAGGGGGTAACATTTTAGGTATATGTAAGAAGATACAAGAATATGATCATAAAAAAATTACATTTGTTGTTAAATATATTTTTATGATCTCAAATTCGAATACAACATCATTGCTGCATCCCTTCTTGCTGCAAAGCAGATAAACCTTTGACACACGAGAAAGGTCAGTTCTTAAGGGCTAGCGTAATAACTTAACTCAATCTTATTTTAATTGAATGTGTTTATGAATATCAGTGATCACTAAATGTCAATTAGTTACCTTAGTTACGATTATGTTATTTAGTTATTATAAAAAACTCACTTCCTTATCAGGATCTTAACAACGCGTCTTATCATTAAATGTTTAATACGTAATCAGACTAATGAAGGCTATTTGATATCGATATTAATTGTTTAAAATAGAAATCCATTTCATTCGATAAATTGACACAATTTCATAATATCTTGTGACTTGAAAATCAAGGCTACAATTTTTTAAAATTTGAATAGTAACACAATTTGTGATTTAAAATTAACGCGTAAAAATGTCGATCAATAAAATATGCATACCGTAAGAAAAAGGTCAGAAGAAAAATTATCATTTTTATTGCTGCACTCAATGCATCAAAAATATTATCAAAAAATACTGATCTCATTTTTTGATTATGACCTATTAATAAAATTAATCTGTTTAATTATTAGGTCTTTAAAATTTTTTTTTAATGCTTCACATATTGTTTAAATAAAATAATAAAAATGTCAGTGTCGATTAAAGGATTATTTAAATGTCCCAATAACGCGATGATTGACGGATGAAATGACTTTGGCCTATTTTTTCTAGTTGCGCTTGTAATTCGATTAACGCTGCCAAACTAATATTTACGCTGATAAAATATAAAAATAAATTATTTATTTGAATGTTTATTAACTATTGAAATGTGATAGGAATGAGAATTATTACCTTTCGAATTGGTACAGTAATGCTTAACCCTTTGTGCTAAATTTAATCAGTATAAAAAAATCACCAGCCGTCATCGTGGACCTCATATATCTTTATCGTAGTCACGGCGGAACCGCGTGCAATGCAACTGGGTTAAAATTTTAGCTTATAATCAAATTACCAAATATTTTAAAAGTATCAATGAATTAAACAATTTTTGCATGAAAAATTGTAATCCGAACACCAAAATAAAACATCGTCATGCTATTGTCACCTTCACTCAAATATCTTTCGCCTAACCCAATAACTGCACTGACCAGCTATATTTACGATTACAAGATGAAGATGAAACTATGGGATGACATTGGTCTATAATTTATGGGCGTTAACACGTTATGCCAACTGTGTCAACCGAATAGTTTCGGACTAACGCAGTATATACATCGAATGCAAAAATTTGCTATTACAACATTAGAAAGGAAAAAAATTATATGACTATTATTTACAATTATTTATTAATTGGGAAACAGGAAGATACTGGCACAAAAAATGTTCTCAATCTACAATACTGTTTGTTGACTTCTATTGTGGTTTTAACTCAAATATGAATCAATTTGGGTTGAAAATCATTTCCATGTATGCATGTCTATGGATATTACACACCACGTGGTCCCTTACCCGTTCTTAGAATCGAAATGAGCGCGGGATTTTCTTAAAAATCGGAATCAAGCAATGACTACACCACCGGTTAGGAAATGCCTTATATTAAAGAATTTGTTCGAATTATTCTTTGATAATATACTGAATGACAAAAATATGTTAAATATTTGACTATCAGACTCTCAAATACAGCTATACCTGTATATCCGTTTAGCTAATGGTTTTAAATTATCCGCAAAATGTTATTATAATATATTGACAAGAAATAGCGCCAAAATATATATCTGACTAGATATTCGGCATAAATCAACGAATACTATAGTAATTTATCGAATTTTTATACGAAGTGGAACAAAAATACTATATAGATAATATTATTTTCTACGATTTTTACAAATAACTCAAAGATTCTTATCTTGGTTATCAAAATTATCAGAAAGGAGTGTTCGTTTAAAAGTACAATACATACAATCATTGCAAGAAAGTCGGTAACAGATTTTACGATTGCTTTTACATTTAAAATTATTAACATTGGTCGGTAATTATATAAATCATGAAAAATTCCTAGAAGTGAATATTACGTTTATAAATATAATAATAAACGAAAACGTTACAATCATTGCTGTAATCCCCGAGGGGGTAGGCAGAGGTAGTACACTCCGACATTTCACCAGTTACGTTTGCGTCCCATGGAATAGGTGGAGAGTCTATTGCCATACATCGGGTACAGCTCCAGACTCCGAGTCATACTAGAAATTCTAAATTAGAAAATCCAATAGTACCTGATCAGGGATTTGAACCCAGGACCTCCCGACCGGCAATCGCGCTTGCCAACGAACCAACCACTTGACCAACGAGGCAGTTAACAAAATAAAGGAACACTAATAATTATATTTTTTTTTAAATCGACAAAATAAAATTTTAAGACATTGCCATTTTATAGTTAGCCGCAGATTGTTCTCTATAAATATATTTGCTTCATTACAACTTTATAATAAATATTACACTGCAAAGTATAATTATTTATGACTTAGGGGAATTTCCGCAGACGTAACAACTATTATTAAATAAGACATTGTGCATTTTTTCTAACAATAATAGTAATGATCATCTAAAAGTATTTGAAACTATTAAAATCTAGATATACGTAGATTACATTTAAAATATTTTTTGTATAGCTTTATCAGATTATAATTAAAAACTTTAATTTATCAATATTGCTGTTTTGCACGGTACGATCATTGTTGTAAACATGACTATTTTTATATTAGGAGAAATAATAAAAATATTAGAAGCTGAAAACTGTACGCTAAAATTAACAATTCTGTTATCTAATATTTTACATTACATAATATTGGATAAGTGTCACTCTATGTTATTATTTTTAACGATCACTATTTGTGTAAACTTTTTAAAAATGAAATTACATTGAGAATTTTAGAAGTCATTTTTTTATTCTTGTCACCAAGTGTACTGTTCTGCACATAAATAAAATAGTCCATAATCTAATATAAATACCGAATATATTATAATTTTCAAGAACAACAGGGTAGTATATAAATTGTTTTATTTAATTATATGTAATTTTTAAAATGATTAGCATAAAACTTAAGATATTATTGTAACAAATTTTCTAGTGTTCTAAGAAAATATGTGTATTTTTTATACGATATTGATACATTGTGTACTATGTCCTGGTAATAAACAATTTTTTAAAATTTTTATTGATGATTTTTATTTTTAAACAATATAACGCACTCATTGAGTACTGATCTTCTAGAGAAACGAGCGACATTTTTGTATTATAGACAGAATAGATATAAAAATATATTATTTCGATTTTCATCAGGTTTTAAGGCGAATCCCGGATCCACCAAACGGTAGAACGGTTTAGTGATCAGATGTCAGACTGGTAATCAATAGAATAAAATTATTATATGTATGTATGTAAATAGACTGAAGGGATTAGGAAACTGTAGGCTTCAAATTAGACATTTAATTACATCGTTTGCATCTAGCATTTTTTTACCTCACTACAACCGTACGGCACGCCTTGATAGCTGTCAATAAAAATTAAAGTATATCCCGTAATAGTAATAAAAACTATTGTTTTATATTTATTACTTTCGGTTAGCATTGTAGTTTGCCTATGGCCAATTTTTCAAATAATACTTTTTAAATTGATATCTACTTATCACATAAAAGTGTAAAAACAAAATATAGGTATATAGTAATTACCGATTAAACAGTTGCATTATTTGTAAAACAAACGAGAAGTGGGCGAACACTTGTAACTATGAAATTACGAATAGGTGAATTTAAATTGTTTGATTTCGTAACATATCCGAAATCGGTTAAATTATGCAAGAGGCCAATGTATTTTGCTTACGAATGTACCTACCGCGATGCTTAACATTCAATGTCTACATGATTTTTTAAAAAATATTTAGCATTTAACAATATCAATAGTCCGGACATTTAGTATCAAATTCTATAAATGTTTACAATATGTGTAATAGGCATTATTATGGTACAATTTTTTTTAGTACACGGTTCAACATAAAATAATTCGCATACCATTACAATTTAGAAAATCGTACAAGCAATAAAATACGTCACTTGTAATATAGAATTGAAATGTAGGTCGATCGAGTGTTTTCATTACATTGATATCATTTACTATTATCAGTGGTATTCAGCTGGTAACTGAGTAGGAATTATTTATTTTGCATGTCGAATGCGCGCGAAACGGTACGGTGGAAAAGCGGCGCGGGCGCATTTCGTACGCTGAGCTCAGTCGATTTCGCAAACCACCATCTAATGTGAACCTATTAACCTCTCCATCGAGCGGCTCAGAGTCGAAGGCGAGTGGCGGATGAAGCGTCGAATAGTGCGTTCATTAGACACAAGGTTGTGTCGACCGTCCGGCTCGACACTACACCCACTGCCGCGACACCAAACAAAAATTCAAAAGTAAACAAAACTATACCTCACCTTGCCAACTGTAGTGCACTTCTACTCGCAATCTCATTGTACAAATTCAACAGCAGGTTATTATCGAACATATTAGCACTGCATCACAGCCATTTCTCTCACAATTTTTTTTTTACAATACTAAAAACAACAACAATCCGAAGCACCAGCGATCACAGGATTATCACAACGTCCGATCCTAGGCACGTCCGTGCGCGAGCGACGTCAAATCAAACTGGCCCGGTCAAAATGACGAAAGTGAAAACATCGCACGCACAGAAAAAAAGGTTGGCGGCGCG
>DWFV01001355.1:0-11383 GCA_018246775.1 Parelbella machaon machaon
ATTAACAACGGGTTGTATTGAGGAATTATGTTGGCCAAGATGTTTCACTGTAACCTGTTTTGGCTAATCGGCACTGGATGATGGTTCAAATTGGCATCAATTGCATGCTGAAATTTTAATCGATTTATGGGAAATATAGGGAATGTAGTTCCTTTGTTTCACCGACTATTTTATACGTCCCATGGAATAGGAGATGACATTATTGCCATACACCGGTCACGAACCTAGACTTCGAGCCGCTATCGGGAATTCCAAATTAAAAAAACCTAATTATTCTTTGTCCGACCAGAATAACGAACCCAAGATCTTTCGAACAACAGTCGCGCTGCAATCATTAGAACAAGGAAGCAGTCAATTTAACAAAAATTTAATAATGAGGATGCGTCTTACTAAAACAGAAAACATGGCTTTCTAACAAATGTAGCTATTGCATCTGGACCAAGACTAAAAGGCTTCCTCGACAATCTTAACATGAAAACACGATGACATCCGAGATAAAACACGCCCGTCTGAAAGTAGCTTTTTCAATTGCCTTTTGTTCGACAAGTGTCGTGTCGTTGCCATAACAATGATCTTATAGTAAGCTCAATGTAAAGCGTAGGTATTTTCAATAACATAGGCTTAGTGAAATTGTTTTTGCATATGATTTGAAGGCTATATGTTATATTGGGTAGGATTGATCGGATTGCTATTGGATTGTTCTATCATGAAATTTCGTGTAATGGCTTGGAGTCTGGATATATGTCCAGGTGTATGGCAATAGGCTCACCTCCTATGCCGTAGTTGGATGTAAACGTAACTGGTGAAACTTACAAGTGTACTACGCTCCTCTGCCTACCTCTTCGAAGACTAAAGGTATGAAGTTCCAACATCTTGACTTGTTTGAATTTGGAAACTTCTAGCAAATTTTAAATGTCAAATAAGATTAGTTGTTATTTTCCGTGTTGCACGTAACTCTTCCGTTTTATATCTACTCCCTTATCGATTGGCGCCACCCTGACTGTAAGTTACCCTATCAATTTTCCAACGAAAATCCTTGTAGGTACAACTCGCTAGACCCGGCTTAGTTCTAAATATCCAATTACATGAGGAACAAAACTGTTATTTTTCTTTCATAAAACTATCATGACGTACAAGAAATACCCACTCGTATAGGTCCAAGAAAAAAAAACCATCTCTTTAAAAGGTTTATTCGAAAACTATAATTTATTTTTACTGGCATTGTTATTATATCACCACGTTGTCCCTTAATGGATAGGCACACAGAGTTTCAAATAACTCCATCCATAGAGAAGTTCTATCAGATGTATTTTCTTTGTTTTCTATTATCTTACTATAATTTTACGTATGATTATTTCTTAAATCATAGCTTATAAATATTTCTTTGTATATACAATAATACTGTTCTATCCCAATTGGAATTCACTAAATAGTAACTCGCTAAGTGTCGACTTCAACGCATTAAAAGAAATTAAGTCATAGATTAAAATATATCTTTAATTTATAGTAATGTCTCCATAAACGTCTCGCAATGGCAACATGAGACTGTTAAGTACATTTTTCTGATGTAAGTGCTATAAACTATCTGTTAACATGATTCGAGGGTTTGCAAATAAACATTTATACGGGGACAGCACTCTCGAACCGAAACATAAATTCGTTTGGCGTATAAATATTTATCCCCGTTGGGAATCGGAAAACATTGGGCGAAAACAATACAAGTACTCTAAAGCTTACCGCGTTCGATACATCACATTGTATTGAAAAGTGTATATTTTTACATCTCTTTCACACGTAGCTCTTGTTTATTTAAAATTTCATACACGATACATTATTCCAATTTCATATATATTACAACATTATACCATATAAACGTAACATCACGCCTGTAATCCCCGAAGGGGTACGTAGAGGAGTGTAGTGCACCCCCGCTTTCACCAGTTACGGTTATGTACCATGGAATAGGTGGTAAACCTATTGCCATAAACCGGGTACAGGTCCAAACTGCGAGTCACTACTAGAAACTCTAAATCAGAAAAATCTGATAGCATCCGACCTGGGATTTGAACCCAGGACCACCGGATCTGCACTCGCGCTTGCAACCACTCGACCAACGAGGTAGTGATATAGATACCTATATTATACCATATACTTAGATATAACGGATTTATATTTTAATAGTAATTAACATTACACTTTACTAATAACAAATAATTCATAGTAGTAAAAGGGAGAATTAATCGAAATACATTTATGGGTAATGAGAGAAGCAAAGATTCTTAAACAAGTCTTCGCGAAAAACAAAACTTTTACTAGACGATTAACATTTTTGTATTATGTTTGTAAACTTTAGATGCGTTTTTTCTTATATTTACCTCTAGGTATCGCCGGTAGGTCAACCGTAATTATCATGAACTGTCGTACAAAATCGCTAATTATGATATGTAGCAGTTAAAATACCAATATCATAATTCGTTCCGAAATTGATGTGACAGCATTTAAAAAATAGAATCATTTGAATGTAAAAATGTAATTCACAATTGGCATTGTTCACGTGTGAGTTATTGGTCCAATTAGCGATCATGAAAATGAAACAATATGGCTCCCTCGTGTGGCACAGGTGGGCTCACTAGCACACTGACCCCATTTCCTTCGCAACGGGGTTCCGCCCTACAATGTTAATCTTGCCACCTCTTAACTCAATAACATTCAGTAACTTTTGAATTCACTCCACTCGCTTAGTATTTTGTGTCCGTTCATTTCCGCGTAAATATTTGTCTGTAGAGTAAATGAAATGATTGACTTTGTGCTATTATTATGGGCAAAATAATATTTGTTGATCACTTATGTTCAAAAAGCTAAGTTGAGTCTCACATTCTTGTTTATTATACTTGGCACACTTTCAATTATTTATTTTTATGCATGTATCTCACCAAATTTTTCGACATTTCTTATGTTGATACGAATACGGATGTAACGATACAAAACAACTGGACTCCACTAATAATTGCTAAATTACCAAGCGATTATAAGAAACCACCTCCACCCACGCAACCCAAGAAGAGATGGATCTTAAATTTTGCGGTACTTATGGGAGTGCACTGACTTTTAACGAATTTAATGAGCGTTAGCTCAAATCCGCATTGATAGATGGGGTGACTCCCTTCAGTTTCATAGTGCGACTGGTTGGAGTTAGACGTTATCAGCTATTATAACGGTGTTCGATGTGGCGATAAGCTAAATGCTTACGTAGAGGGTCGAGACAATAAACTAATGACGCGAGAACGTTGGACGCCTGAGTGTCAAGGTTTTTTCTCCCGTGTCTTAAATTATTTTTGAGGGTTAAGTTTTTTCTAATATCTCAAATATCTCTTTGTAGTGCCGGTAGTAGAATTAGTGGGACATTTATGTCTTAAATTAACTATTGTAAGATAATGTTTAATTAGGTGATTTTTAGATGGCTTGTGATAAGTACTAAACTCAAAAAATTAATATATGTATTACATGCTTGATTTCTAATTCGATTCTGGTTTGGATCGAAATTAACAATATGAAATATTCGTTCTCGATCGCTTTTTATCTTGTTATATTTATTAATATTTATTTCCTCTAGAACATTCTTTAAATGTTTCTTCCCTTGTGATGGATAAAGGCACACAGCATAAACAGGTATACCTATAAGTAGACATACTGTGCAGGATATTAGTATGCGTCTCGGAGTGAAGAGGCGAGTAGCATCAGTAAGAAGACCAAGCGATGAGTAAGCGCCGATAAATGACGTCCTCTAAAGTCTAGAATACCATATAGGACACTTTTGTTTTTATTATTTTTTAATACGCATCCTTCATTAACAAATAAAACTATCCGTTCAATGACGAACCGACCACAGTACTCCCGCTTATTCCTGCTGGGTTAACGACCGCGATTCAAAAAACGAAATTCCAATTGATCCCGGCTTGCAAGCCGTTCTCATGTAAATGGATCGATAAATAATAAAAAAAATAAAAATAGCGGGTTTTAGAAGTGCCTGTATATTTCTTGAAAATTATTTGAATTAAAGAATAGATTTTGGGAATATTCATATATAAATATAAAGGTTCATATTTTTAATATTTAATAAAAAAGACACTTAGCTGTATAACTTAAACTATTTACTTTAACTGGTCCCTGATTCACCTGAAATTCCTATTCACGTTTGATTATATCATAGTTATTTTGCACCTTTTATAGTTATCTTTATAATAATTAACATTTTAACTACTATCACCTGCCCGTAGTCGTTTTAACGTTAGATTTACATCCCTTCATGGTTAGCATATTTATATATTTAATTATACTTTTTATAAGTAGGCACTACTCTAAAAAATCTTTTAATATCACACTTATAACTTTAATTAGGTACTTTGGATAGCACATTTTTTATTTCATCACGGAAGCCTCTTTCAGATACTAAGTATATCAATGAAAAGCTATTTTTACTTAATTGTTTATTTGTATGCTTAAATATTACTTGTTGTAACAGTGAAGGAAAAGTTTGCGAGGAAACCGGTACACTTTAGATTTAAAAAAAAAAAAAGTTTATGAAGTCTGCGAAAACTTTATTGGTCAACGTGGCAGACTGTGGCCTTAATCCTTCAATGTTGAAACGAGAATTGTTCAAGAGCAGAATGGTAAAATTTGTAATGATGAAGAATAAATATATGAACATTCGCCTTACCCAAAATAAACTGTCGTCATTGAGCAGACAAATTAATTACCTGCTAAGTATGCCTCATAAAAATCACATACTTATAAACCTTTAAATCCTAATTCAAAGTAACTGTAAAATACCGAGACTATCACGCAAAGATTCCTTCGAAAGTAAAATCCTTTGCGGTACACGTTGTGCCTATACCAAGCACAGTAATATATTCTAAGGGTTCGTGAGGTCGCGACTCAGTACATTGAATTGAAACTGTAAAATTATTCTGGTACCCGATGGTCATGTAGTACAATTATTTATTACTGTTCAAGAAAACGACTACTTAAATAAGTGTTGAGATATATTTTTCATAATTAAAAACACTATCTTTGTTGCTTTATTCATTAGTAAATTCAAAGACAATTTCTTTTTTTTAATTGAATTATTTTCGAGGTTAGTACGCTTAGACTATAAACGTTTAAATACATTCATATAATTTTTTTAAACTAATTTAACCTTACATTTTAGTTTCATTGTCTAAGTTCAGGGTACTATTGAAGTAAATGAGTAATGATTATAATGGCCGTATTGTTCGTTTGCTTTTGGTACATTAAGTGTATATAAACTAGGTCTGTGACAGCTGCATTACATCAATATCGCTCCTTATCTTGCCACTTCGAGTAAAGACCAACGTTGATGTATGGCTTTTGTTTAATAGTTACGATACCGGAAAACATATTGTACACCAAAAAGTTACGAACAAGCAGTTGAGAAAAAAATACATTATCTATCAATATAATTTTACGAGACACCAAAACGTGTTTAGAATTGATTTGACTTATAGATATTTATATCCTATTCACCCAAAAGCTTAATTAGCATTTTAAAAAATTACCAACCATTAAGTAAATTTTGATAATAAAATGATGTAACTATAATAACGGCGATGTAGCAATAAAACGATACAATTAACTACCATTTAATTATTTAAATATATGACAGTATCAATAAATTTCTTATAAAAAAATTTAATGTATTATTATAACAATCAGCTCAATGACTCTTAAAAAACGATAAAATCTATCTTTCACTAAACACACCTTGCCGTATCTATAATCTATCGTTGAACTGGTTAGCATTGACTAATAATTTGAAAAAAGAAATTTCAACGATACCAAAATCAAACTTATTGTGCACACGTGCGATGCGCCGGCGCTGTTGCATCCCGCGTGCGCTTGCGTCGACCAATCGAAGAGTTCTAGGTCTCACTCAGTCGTATCCCGGCAGTCGCGGTGAATACACGTCTCGCTGTCGTTATGTCAATTGTACGTCTTTCGGACCTTCTCGAAAATAATCGTTAACACTGAAAAATGTACTCTCTGGTGAAAATGTGCGTCTCAGCTAAAACGACTTTTCAGTGCTGATAGATTGTTATTATATAACATTGTCAGTTTTATTTGTATGTGCTTTCTGGATTGTTTACTATGGTGATCGTCAGCGTTTTTAACAGGTTTGAAAAGTTGTTAAATTTTTGTTTGATTACCTCCCTGCATGTGATATTTTGCGTAAATATTAATATTAGATGTATTTTGTATAAGGTTATGTACTTTGGATTTTTGAAAATTATTATGATCTATTAAAGTGTTACCTAGATCATGATTGTGATCCATTGCACGATTTTTTACTGATAATGTATCTATTATGCAGACGTTACACTTTTCGTTACGTTCGATTTAATTTGTAAAGTGGAATACATAAAGTTATGTATCGCCAACACAACTGATAGGAAATGAAAATAGTTTTTTTTTGTTTCAGTTAAAAAAAATTAAAGTAATCTAGTATAATTAGATCAATATTGGTTTTTATATTGAATAATAGTTTTAGATCTTTATAGTAGTTACATTTTTATACAACTTTTAAAAAAGCAAGCCCTTTTAGGTAAAAACAGTACCTCGCATTATATAATACCTATGTTATACATATATCTATAATTATTGCATTTTTGAGATATCACCAACTTGGTGTGATAATATCACAAGTAAAAAAAGATGCGAGCTCCTAATGACTGCAACCATCTGTCATCGGGAATAAGGGCATACCCCCCTGCAAACAATAAACCATTAAATGACAGATACCATTAACACATCATCGTTCACGGTGATGGAGTTTTTCTTTGCATATCTGGCTATGATTGTTAACTGACGCAGACACATCTGTTTTTACTCTTTGTTTTTTTTTTTAAATAGGTATTGATTTCAAAAACGTTAAGATAGTATCTAGTAAATAAAGTGCATACCAAAAAGAGTTATGGAGACAAGGAATTGTATCATTCTCCCTGTTCATAACTAAATGGGTAGTTATGAAATAAATTACTCGAAGGCAAATGAATACCCATTTAACTATGGGTTATTTAAATGCATAAACTTCATTTGTTTAAGATTCCTAATAAGATGTAATTATAATTTTATTACCTCGAAGCCGTTAATTATTGACTTAATACATCGTTTACACAATTTGCTTGTGATTAATAATAAATTATCGTAATTTTGTGTTGGTAGAGATAATTACCTGAATATTATTATTCAAATTGAACAATTACGGTGGTAATATATGATTAAAGTATATTTTTAATACTAGAAACCTACTGGCCATTTTGTTGAAATATATGCGTTTTGTTAAGTTATGCTGGAAATTAAAAAAAAAAACACTGTCACTTCCTCAACCACCTATTCCCAAGCGTCGTCAACGGTCTCCGATTCAGCACGGTAGCTTACTAACCAACATTCTGCGACACCTGTCAACACTTCAGTGTTATACGTCCGTCTCGTTCTTCCGTGTAACGCTTATATAACGGCGTCACACTCTAGAGCGTGCTATACTGTTCTTTATTCAGTTGCCTTTTTTCTCCCATTTGCGGCCTACCTCTTCCTCTTTACTGGAGTAATTTAGAAATGAATAAATCATTATCGCCGCCAGTGCATTATAATTGCCCGCTTACTTGTTCAGTTTAAAGTTAAAATTTGATTGGCAGGAACGAAATTGGTGTTTACGCTCGTTTCCGATTACGCACACAAAATGGAAACTGACTGATCTTTGAATATGCATGTGCACGCAGTACAGCTTTACGCACTTCCATGCATAATTGTTGCTCGCTCTCAACGCCATCTAGTGTTTGGTTTTCGGCCTCTTGCTTCGTGTCATAGATACCCGCCATTAGCGTCCCATTGTATACACTTCGAACACTTGATTGATTAGCCGTCTCGAGTCAACAGCCCCACTTAACCATGCCGTATACCAATTTTAGAACCTTCGAGAAATTAATATTTTAGTAAGTAGTAATATTTTTTTTGTCGTCATAAATAAGTTATCAATTTTCACTGTTCTTTTATTATGATGATCAGTCTAAATTCAGTGGCGGCTAGTCGTAAAATTTTTACAAATTGCAAAGAATATTAATGAGGTGTTTTGTCATTTGGGATATTGTTTTTTTTACATTAATATTTATACTATTAATGATAATAAAACGTAACATCACGCCTGTAATTTCCATGGGGGTCGGCAGAGGAGTGTAGTAAGTACACTCCCACTCCCATTAATGATAATCATTTTAAAAATGTATATATAATCGCATTTGAATGAACACACGAAATAAAAAGTTGTAAATAAAAAAGTGACTTTTATAACCTTCACATTGAGTTCATTAATAAAATGCAAGACATAATTGCAATATATTTAATAATTCATAGTGTAAACATGTATTGTATATATCTATGAGAATTTTATTTTAGAATCTCACACCGGTGACCTTAAATAGACGCTCCGTAGAAATATTAACATGGTCTCAATTATAAATGTTAACCCAAAAACCGTATAAACTGAATAAAGATTCCCGTACAACGTTAACATTCTCTTTAACAAAGTAATTTGCGGTACTCAAGTTGTTAATTAGAAGAATTATGAGAGATTCTCATATGAAATAATTAATCGTAACGATTTACGAGGCGGTTCCTTTACAAGAATGTACGAAATGGTAATGATTTACGAATTGTTTTCGGTTATAAATATGTTTTATGCAAATGTAAATAACAGCATAGGTTCCACTAAGTAAATCCGGTTACATATGAGTCATCAGTACTGTATGCGTTTCATAAGCTTTGTGAACACTGGATGTTGTTTCTGAAGAAGTAAGCTATTTGGTACGTAGAAACAACATGATTTGAGCTAAATATGCTTAAGAAAATTAATTTTCACAAATAAATGTCAAGCATATTCGGCATATTTGGAATTTGTATACATCATGTTTATCTGCATTATGTTTTTATTTCCACTTCATGGTATAAAAATAAGAGTAAAAACTGCTTATGAATTATTGTGCCTGAAAAGCCCTCAGTTTTTTTTTATATTTAGCCTAGCAAATAGGCAGACGGGCCACCTGCTGGTAAGTGGTCACCTTCACCTATGACCAATGCTTTGCCGGCTTTGAAGGGGAGCTCTCTTTGCGCTTTTCTTGATGAACCCCATGTCATAATATTCCTCAAAAACCTCGGATGGAAGCTCACGTTTAAGTGTTAATAGTAAATGAAACCAAAACCAAAGTGGTCTTCGTGGTTTCGTAGCTTACTTGTATCAGCTTTGGTTACAACACTGAACACACAAATGCGTAGTAACCATTTAAATGTCGAATTACCTTTTAATTATGTTGATTCGGTCAACTGATATTGTTCGTCGATTCGCGTTCCAACTGGCCTGAACGAGTAAAGTACAGTATTGTCGATTAATCGTGACATAATCGTAGTAAGCCTTTACAAATCGGTAATCTGTTAATGACTACAAGATATTTTAATTTTACATTAAACTGCTTCGTAAGTTCCATGTAATTATGATCATCAGGAAAATAAAGTTACTTTTACTTTCTAACTGCATCGCACGTGTGAATAAACTGCGATCGCCGCTGGTTTCTTCTCGTTTACTTGGATCTAATCGAAGAATATAAAATTTCAACGCGCTGGCGTGATGACTTTCCCTCACAATTTGCCTTTATAGACGCATATGTCACGCTCTTGTTATCTACACTCTCCTCGGCAAATATATTGTAATTACAGGGTGTCTGCCGTGGTAAATGTTAATTGACGGATCATTCAACATAACGAGCATATATGACTAATATCATTGCAAAAAAAAAACCGTTGCCAGTTTGCCTTCCGTGGCATGTCGTATTTAATGAAAGTATTTTTACACGAAACACGACTATATCAGTATGAACTTCAGTTTGTGTTTGATTGTTTTCACGTCTGATTGTGAGTTATCAGGAATGATGCACTGCTAATCGGTAGTAACCATCAATGTCACTTTTAAATACTTAACAGTTTCGTGAAGAATAAGAATCGCTTTTTAAGGCAGAACATTATAATTAATTATATAGATGTACAGCCTAATTTTCTTTCAGATCATTGTTGCTCCGTTGACATTTGACTGATTGGCGCTCGTTAAAAACGACAAGGATTGAAAATGGCCTCGCTTACGATACCGCGCTAATTAAAATATTTGTTTAACCAATAACCATTGTCAATTAAATTGGATCGGTCGATGAAGCAGTTATTAATTGGAATCCATCAAAATTGTGATATCGTGTATATGGATTATACACAATTCATTAACAATGGCTTCAATACACAATATGGAAAAAAGGCCGTTTGATAATGGATCTTCCGAGTCCGTGACGCTCAGTGATCGTATGACTTTCACTAATTGGTGGCAATTTCGCAAAATGGAACGAACTCGATTTTTAAAAATGATACGGGTCCCTGTGGGCTTGCCATTGTTAATGTATACGGCGTTTAAAGTACTTTATGTGTCGAACTTATTGATTTTCTATTACTATAAATATGTAGTTTAAAAGGATTCTTAAATACCATTTCCCTAAATTATTTATAATAATACTTTTTTTTTATAGATATTTCATAAAGTACAAAAACAAACGTTATGTCCACAGGCAGTAAACAAAACATTGTAGAATCGTAACGTATTTATTTTTGAATAGTTTTACGTCATGTTGTATACTGATCGTAATATTTTTAATTTGAAACCAAATCGCCCATGAATATGTTGACAGCTGTTTAGAAAATATTTGTTTTTGTTAATTAATGTTTATGGTACCTTTGGATACCACTTACATCCAAAAATCCAGATCGAAGATAGAACATTTAATCAAAATAGATGTCATAAAAAATTATTAATATCGCAACAAAATATATAAAATTATGTCTCGTTCTTATATATGGAATCCAAATTCTTTAGATTGCAAAGTGCAATGGACGACCTCAAGGCGAGAATTGACCTGCAGATGACTTGTGCTTTATTAAGCAGTTGCTAAGGTCCACATCTCCATATATTAATTGTGGTAAAATGAAGTACGAGCACTTTGAGAGGTAAATATGCCCGTGGGCGAGGACACTGCGTGATTCATTGCGGACAGACGTCCCACTCTCAAACCCGCCAGTGGACAGAAGGTGAAGTGATTTACTAGTCGTCAGAAGGTCTCTATACCGTACTATTTCATCTAGGTGAATATTATAAATATATTATTATTTTATATTATTGCCGAAAAACTGACAACCGGTGGAGTAGGTGTGTTCTGGAGTGGAGACCGCGGCTCGGCAAACGTAGCGTAGGACGCCCTCCGGCCCGGTGGGATGACGATCT
>DWFV01001356.1:0-11382 GCA_018246775.1 Parelbella machaon machaon
GGTTATATAAATATGGATTTCTAATATACTATGAATATCCTAATATACGATGTATGTACTTATTTTAAAAGATGCTTAAGCACACCTATGGCGTTTCTTTCGCCATTTCTTCTCCATAGCGAAACATCCAATTTTGAATAAATGAAACTTGAATTTGAATTTGATTAACAAATGAAAATGAATGCCCATATTCTAGCTTGTTTGGGATCAGATGGTAGTTATGAGTCATTTCAAAATATATTTGTCTGAACTTTGAATACAGTGGTGTCCGAAAAAAATATCATAGGGGTAAATCTAGTCTAGACTTGTTTTGTTTAGAGTACACTTTATAATCAGATATACCACATTAAGCAGTAGTATAAGGCACAAAATACTAACCTCCGATAAGTTTGTATCTCAAAGATTCAGCCTGCGCGATGGCGCACAGTCCTCTCGTGGCCACCTTTTCTGCGTACAGCTCCACTGACTGCTCGGGGATGTTAAACCGCTTCTGGACCACTGAAGTCAATTCCCTGATCCTACGTCCCTTTTCGCCGAGTACACTTTGGGTCCTAGTAGCCATAATTATGATTTCCGATCGCGTTGGAGTAACACGCACCTCCACACCGGAGTACCCATCTTCCGCCAGTTCTCTTGTAAGGAACTCATTGAGCTCAGCTTTGAAAACTCCGTCTCCGACGAACTGTAAGGTTACGGATAGGTTATGTTTTGATCGTTACATTTTGCACGTAAATCAGTTTTTATCTCATACATATTAAATACAATTATGACAGTAGGTGTTTCTAGTACAAACTTGAGATGTAATAGGATAAAACTAAAGATAAACAGCTAAATATGTAAAACACTGCTGTCAGATATATCCACAAACATCAGCTTATGCACTTCTGATATGTAAAAATTAGCCGTTTACACATGTCACGAACACCAATGAGATTATAATAAAGACAGTATTTCATTGTTTTTGAGATGAATTTAAACATACTTTTCGCTTTTTAGAAATGTTGTTCACCGCCATGATTGCAAAGAGAGGCGAGAGACTTGAAAGGCAGGAAACAGTATGAGAAACGTCAACGTCAATTTAGTTGCGTTCAAAAATAAAAGTACTTTGATTTTATATATGTTCTTCTTTTAAAAAAACCTTGTTTCACTTTCAATAATTTTCTAATTCTGTTGTGTAAAATGAATTTAGTATATTAAAAAGTTAAGATCTTTTTTATCACAACTTTCATTATCTTGATTATATATTATGTAACGACTTAACTCACGTGCGTTTTTTCGGGATGGCCCGAGTAGTCATTATCTTATTACTTACCTATAAATAATTAAGCATCCGTACTTTATAGTCTAAAATTGGTTTCGGAGATTACAAGTATTTGTCGTTAAGAATAATAATACGAAGCAACTACAGTATAGATCTTAATTTATATGAATAGCCACATATGTTGTCTAATATCTTTATTTATATTAAGTAAAACTAAGTAATTAACAACATTAGCACAATAAAAAGTATACTGTCGGTTCCCATCGGTTCTAACTGACGGCACGATCATTATTACGAAATACCTATAACCCCCTTTACTGGACTATGATAATGTTGAAACAAAAAGTTTTTGTTATGATTCCAGAACGATATTTAGCTGGCGCAGAATTATTTACATCTCAAAGAGTTCATTCCCGTTCAATTCTACTTCATAGTAATTTCGGCGCTGGTTGATTAAGGTATGGCGCGGCCGTCGTAGGTACTGCTGAATACTTTAGCCGCTGACGCGTAGCAGCGTAGGAAGTGCGCCAAGTAGTGCTCTGCGATTTTCAACCCTTATGCCCAGCGTGGGGATTATGGGCAAGAATCCCATACGTGAGGCTTATGTCCACCAGTAGACTTAAACAGGCTCTGTACGTATGTGTGTATTTATACCATGTAGTATAGAAGTATTGGGACAACTATTATGATAGATATAGTCTAAATATTAATAATAAATAAATTATAAGCTATCGATTTTAGAGCAGAGGTAGAATTTAAATCTAGATGTACAGTTTATCCTGAACAGATATATAATATATTACTTTATAATATAAACGTGTACAATGCTTTGACATTATACATAACACTTAATGTATGTTAATTCGTTCAGTAGGTAAAAGAAATATTTTATGACAAAAACTTACTTATTAAATAAACAAAATTAGTCAAATAAATCGTAATATACATATGTGGCTATCTTAACGAAACATTATGTACTACGTAGTAATAAATATAGTACGGTGTGATTCTGTTCTAATTACTTCGGAGATGTGGGAATATTAATAATTAATTATTTAGTCGCAAATTTTAAAAGTAATGTAACAGCCTTTCCGTGCGACATACTTGTCTCTGTACGTTAAGCACATACTGGGTACCTACTCAATCAAGATGATTAAGAAAGTCTTTAAAAGCTATGGCAACCCAAGAAAACGTTGCCGCCCCTACGCTAAGAAGGGAATTTTATAAATTTCTCCGGACACATTTGCTTTCCAGGTTAAGTTGAAGAAAATTGTAATAACCGTTGCTTCGTATTATATGTTTTAAGGCATATGTTTTATATATAATATAAATAAAATACTCAAATTTTATTCAATGCAATTTATTTATTAATTAAGATCCTTCATTACATACAAACGCACCATATATTTAGCGTAACAATAACTGATGAAATCACTTGTCCAAGTGAAAATCATGAAAAATTGAATTGTGATGCAAATGAATATACCGTTAATGGTTAGTTTAGTCGCTTAAGTCATTTTATAGAGGAAAATTGAATGTATATCCGAATTACATTACGGCGACGGACTTTCAAAGAATATAAAGAACCGTTAGGATTTTCTAAATCCGTTAAGTTAATATATGTTTAGACTTAATAAATAACCACTTACAAACAAATGATAGTCAAATAGGTTTAGTAAAAAATAGTAATACACACATTTATAAAATTCTAAATGTGCATGTTCATAAAAAAGCTTGTGCATGTGGTTAATATGGATTTAAAAATTGTGAGAAATGCTGAAAATGATATATCGATGATTGGTTATGTGAATAATCAATTGATCTAGCGATAAATATATTAGATCTAATGTCAATTAGAAACGGCTTCAGAAACACATACTCAAACATTCATTTTAAAACTAGGATTAATTTTTACAGACTATACATTTCAAACTTAACAACAAAGGATTTGACGTTTCATTAAATTATATTAACATAAACAATAATAGGATCTGTATTTGTGGCATGTTATAAACACACACACTAGAGCAACATTATTATATTTAAATCTGTGAAAACTATCATAATAGGTATTAATTTAAATTTGTTTTGTACTGACAGTACTTCCATTCAGGGTTGCCACTGTCAAAAAAACGTCAGTAAATAGCAAAAACTTATGAGTCTCCTACAGCAACTACATTTCTACAATTTTACTATATTAGTCTATGTTTTATTATCTAATTGTCATATCATCATGTTCAAAGACTTTTCATTGATATTGAGTAAGTACGTATTAATTAATCTACACACCGATCGGTTATTAGCAAAGGCAGTTTTTCGTTATATACTTCGAGATAATGGGATTATAAAAGCATTGAATAATTACTGCGCTGATGCGTGCAAAGCAAATTGATCTATTTATTAGGCTATTTGACTATACGCGCCGCTTAGAACCAAGAATTCGTTTTCCAACTTCAATATATATTGGCATTCACGCTGGCTGGAATACAATTTATATATGCTTATAGTTAGTGTGGACAAAAAAAGATTATCTTCATATACAATACGAGTCTTATTCCTAATAAAATAAATACGTTATCACTAATATAGCCTAACATTAGCATCTTATAACTAACTTATGTTTAATGGACAGAATTGCGTGTAGCGTGGGTCTGTGTGTGAGACAGCGTGCTGCGGTGTTCGAGGGATTTGATCTAACATAGCCTAAGTGCGGTATATTTGAAGCAAATTATATAAGTTAATATTCTAACTGGCAACATTATCGATGTGTCATATTAGGCAAATAGCTGTGGATTGTGAATGTGGTTACAATCGATTAGAATCGATGGATTTGATAACAATCGTTTTCAAAGTATTTGTAGTACTGTAAAAACAGTTATTGTATCAGTTAAGTGTAGAAATAGTTTTTATGGAGGAGGAAGTTGACTTCATTCAGTAAGCAGAAGAATGGCTAAGTTAAGGCATATTACAAGTATAAATAGATAGCAAATTAACAGATCTAATAGAACGATAGTCTAGAGGATATTACTAGGATAGTTATTAGAGTTAAGCACACATGGGGCTCCTTAGAATAGAAACTACTGTGGGACGTGAGACATAAGGGTTCAAGAGTTATTTGTACAATTTTTAGAAGATTCTAGAAAGAAAGATTAAAGTTTCTAAAAGTATCTAATAGGGTGTCAATATAATTCTAGACTAAGAACTGTTGATTCTAACAGGAGTACTTACAAGCCAGATAGATAAATTTTTGATTTACATACGTTAACAATAACTGTTTTCTCTCGTCATTATTGTAATTTACAGTATTTTTGGCACAGAGAGTAGGAAAAGACGAAGTATTATGTCTAAGTGTGCACATTAAAGCCTAAATCACAGAACGGAAGGAGCGGTGCGGGTGTGTCGATGCAAAAATATATAGTGTTCGATTGATTTTACAATAAGTACAATGATCACGCAATCAACATTTCTGAGGCGTAACTCTAACATTTCCAATTTGAAATGCCACGTTAACTAAGGGTTCTGGTGGCCAATTGGCAAAAGCATAACCTGGCAACACTAGAATACACATTTCAATGTAAATAGTTTTTATGTAAGACCATTAGTAGAATTATGCTTTCGAAACGTACCTCCAGCGGTAACAACACCAATAGCTTCATCATAATTATGTATACTTGTACACGATACCTATAACTCTACTCATATATTGACATTGTTTAATAGCGAAAATGACTACACAGGCATTTTCTTTTTACAAACATATCTATAGTAAGTAATTAATTAACTTTCTTCAGTTATAAATAGTATATAATTTTATTAGCCAACACTGTCCAATCCACGTTGTAACCATATGTCGTCCAGCGCCCTCTAGCGGACATCTCTCAAAAGTTACCTGTCACCTGTCAAACGAGACGAGTGGGTGGCAATGCTTATGAGCTCTCCCAGCATGCCACCTTTCGCCTATCCAGTTGTGAAAACCGAGAGGATCACACGAACAAGACGCAACAATGTCGCAGAAAGTGATAGAATATATTGAAAATTTTTTCATCACTCCATATTTTCATAAGACAACTCTTAACCTTTTATTACAAATTTATCGATTTTAAGGTCATTAAATTAAAATTTTTACAAATACTTTAAGTAAACGTCAATGAATATTAAAATCACAACAGATCGATAAAAAAATAATTGAACCAAGGAAAAATAAGGACAATAAATAAAATTCAAAATGAGTCAATACGACTGTTTAATAAAAACCAAAATAAAATAAAGGTAAAACAGATAATAATACGGTTCTACAAGCACATTTTAAAGACATAGTTGCCGACCCACCACCGCGTGCAAAGTAGAAGGAAATAGTTGCCCATAGGAGAGTAGCGGAGTACCTATTTAGATGTTAAATAGATACCGCAATTATCAATAAAATTAAAAGTCAAAAAGCTGATAATAAACAGTGTATAAGCAATAAATATGCCGTCTTGAATAACATTTAAGAAAAATCACTCAATTGCAAATTTCAATAGACTTAGATTTCAATGGAATGTTCCAGAATTATTTGAACAATATTATACAATATTATTGTGTCAACAAACGAAAGCATAAAGTCGATGAGCATAAATAAAATAATAGGTCAATAAATAAATAATAGCAATAAAAGTAAAAGTATTGCACGTTCACAATTGTAAAAATTAAGTACGTAATATAAATTCATTAAAATAGAAGAATTATTGGACGTTAGCTCTCAGAGATCCGACCGGAACGCGGTCCGAGGGCTTCCTCACGGGGGCGGACACAGAAGATCCGGGGCTGCGCCCCTGGCCAGGCTTGTGGCGAGCGCGCCACGTGAGAAGGTCCACAGACAAACACAATAACATGTCATTTTTAATACATACATACATTGCAAATTCTATACAATGCTATATTATACCTATGGCACTAATCATAACTAACATTCACTTGAAAAATAATTCAATAAAATTATAAATAATTAAAATGGAATGTCAAAATTTAATTTTTAAATATTTCCTTAAAACTAAAATTTCCATCTCACCACATTGATGTTATATCAATTTTCATATTTTATTCATTTATCTATTTTTGACAATTTGCACTGTTTCTTTACCAATTTAGTGATTTAGTATTGAATATAATAATAATAATAAAATTAAAGATTAGATTAAGTACCGAGCCAATGCACAATTTATAAGGAATAAGGTTGGAATATGTCAAGATTATTTTATAGAAAATAAATATAGTATTGTTACCAATAATTACATTATTATTATTAGTAGCTGCCTGTAGTATAAATAAGATGGATTTTGGAAAAATGGTAAAAAACAGTACAAATTGGTCACATTTCATTAGTTTTTAAAGCAACCGTTCTTCGTGTGTCGGGTTTCGTGCGCACTTTTGGCCCAATTCCACTCTGGCTCCGTTCTGCTGGGTTTTTAGTGATGGAGGAGGCTCCTCCCTTTTACGTAATGGCGGAGGAGTTTCTAAGTGAGCTATAGGGTTCCCACAATCAGGTTCCTCGATGCTTAAGATTCCGAGTTAACAGCGGTCATCGATGGCAATAGAAGTACAAGGTTCACGCTCGATAGATGGTCGGAAATAAGACGGAGGCAGAGGGCAGGCGGGGCACGCGAGTCAGTAGCGCTGCTGGTACTCGTGGTGCCAGCGGTTGAAGTCGATGTGGAAGACGAGCAGCGTGCCGTTGTCGAGGCCGGCCAGCAGGAAGCGCTGGTCGTGCGAGAGCGCCAGGCTGGCCACGGGCGCGCCGGCGGGCGGGAAGGCGTAGAGCGGCGCCAGGGTGACGGCGCGCCACACCTCCACCACGCCCGCGTCGCCGCCGCACACCAGGTACTCGCCGCAGCGCGACAGCGCCAGGCAGCGGAAGTTGTCGTTGTGCGTCTCGTGGCGCAGCCGCCGCCCGTTCAGCGTGTAGGCGGCCAGGTGGCCGCGCGCGTACGCCACCACCAGCACGCCCTCGCGCGCCAGCGCCAGCTGCCGCGGCCCGCCGCCCGCCCCGCCCGCGCCGCCCGCCTCGCGGATGGCCCGCAGCAGCTCGCCGAACGTCGTGTGCACCAGCACCGGCCCGTCTGCGACCACACACACACCCTCACTGCGCATCCTGACTTACCTTCGACACTCTGACACTACTTTTCACCGAAACCCATTTTATTACATGGGGATTATGGCCAGGCTTCCGAAAGAAATTCCTATGTCTAGCAATGGACTGAAACAGGCTGATCATGGTTATATGACTCCTTATTAACCTGCAACCACCGATAAAAAATATACCATTGAAAAAATGAACGCAACATCGAATGAAACGTCATGCCCGTAATTCATGAATAGATAAGCGGAGGAGTATAGTACACTGATACGTCTCACCAGTTATCTTTATGGCCCACTATGAAATAGGTGATGATGATTTCGATCAGCTATTGCGCTTACAACCACTCGACCAATGAAACAACCTAGTGTTAGAAAATCGAGGATAAAATATATATTTATATAAAGAAATACTCACTGACTGATGAAGAAATAACAAGGCCCAATTCAGCTGAAACCAGGACTCCGTTGACGGGGGTGTCGTGTCCCGTCAGCGTGACGCGAGGCGAGGGGGTTTCGCCCTCGCCCACGATAGCACAGTGCCGGGCCGACCTGGACACGTGTATTATTCACATAAATTTAAATCTATATGGATATCTATAACTTATAATGAGTGTATCAGACTTTTAAAGTCAATTAGGTACTCTGTTCATTGCAAAGAAAATATTTTTTGATGCGTCAAGATAACCCCAAATTCCTAGTGATTTTGCACAGTCTAATTTCCAACTGCCCATAAAAGGAGCTGGTCAATGGTGATCAGAGAAAGAGTAAGAGAGCGAGTGCGTTTATTACCAGTGCCAGAGCAACACGGTGCAGTCCTCGGAGCCGGACGCGATGTAGCAGTCGGAGGTGATGTTGCACTCGGAGCGCGACACGCACGTCACCACGCCGTAGTGCCCGAAGATTATTTGTACTATTTTCGCTGTGGAAATAGAACACTTCGTTAATAATCGCCATTAACGTATTACACAAAATATGCGGAAACATTAACTATATATACAAGTATTCTATATTATTATAGAATACGTACCTATTCTTTATAGTGAGAATTAATCTTTTATCTGTTAAGAGTTACGAAGATTCGTTCATGTCATTATGGTAATGTATACTCGAAGGATATTAACACCAAAAGAACAAAGTAGGTGAGAGTGGGTTATATATATTACGAACTCGATATAGGTTTAAGAATGTGTTGGGTGTTTTTTTTTGAAGGGAACAAACAAGCTTGCATTTTTGAATGAAGTGTAATGTAGAGATAGTGCGTGGCAGGCGTGGCGACTGACCGGTGTCGGTGGAGAAGACGCGGAAGGAGTTGTCCCAGAAGCCGGCGGCGATGAGGAAGCGCGAGTCGACGGTGGTGACGAAGCAGTTGGCGCGCGCGCGCACGCGCTGCGAGAAGTTGTCGCCGAGCTGGCGCCGCGCCAGCGCCGCCGCGCCGCCCGCCGCCCACGCCGCGTCCATCTGCAGCGGCGCGGCGCCGGGCTCGGCGGGCCGCGCCGCGTGCGCGCAGCCGCCCGCCCAGCGGTGCGCCGCGAACGCGCGCGCCGCCGACACCTGCGCGCCGCCGTGCTCACTACCTCCCTTTCCGATTCTCACCGTGCCCTACTCACCGTACTTTCACCGGCTTTTGTGGCGAGATTAAGTAGTTCCGGTCTCATGTTACTGACGGCTCCGGCGAATTTTATATGCGAGCTCGAGTGGCAATCGAGCGAATAAAACAAGTGGAACTGACGTAGCAGTGAGATTCAGAACCCGATTGAAACTCCTTATCTATCTCTTACCCTATGGTTTCTCTTATTTTTCATCTCTCTTTTTGTTACTCATTTTTTCTATTTCCATCTATCTATCCTTCCCTTTTTTCATATTTCTTTTATTTTGCCCTTATATTTTTCTTTTTTTATTAATTCTATGTATTGAATCATCATCATCGACCCTTTTATCTTTCCACTATAAGACACAAGTGTCCTAACAAAATGAAAATATGAAAACCATAATCCGTCATGTACAAAATATAAAATCAACATTAAATAAATATGGTTATTTCGAATATCTATAATTTTCTTTTTAGCAAATTTTAACTGATGATCAATTCAATTTAAATTATCATTTATTTATACGTTTTAAAAATATTATATTAACACCTACCATTAATATACAACAACATAGTAGGAAAATTTTGAAAAGTACTTTAAATATTAACAAGCAGAATACTTTGTAGGAAAAGAATGTTCAGCTCACCGTGATGGCGGCCGGCATAGCCAGTTGTGGATAGGTGTTAGCTGATACGTGTACCACCGCGGCGTTAGAGGGCAGCTTCAGCCTCAGGCACACGTCGTCGGGCGCCGCGGCGAACATCAGCGGAGCCAGGTGCATCGTGGACGCTCTGGGGGGATGGGGCTCGCTCAGCAGCTGAGCCGGAGTCTGGCCAAAGCTCCTGATCTGGTCTTCTATGGCCATCTTGGTGACTGGATCGTTTATCTGGTCCAGACGCACCCCGCCCTCGTATGTGAGGTAGTAGAACACGTTGGTGGCACGGACCGCTTCAGGCCCTGAGGATATTTATGTTTTACAATTACAATTTGTGTTTTCTTAAAGATAATCACAGGACATATTGGTGACTAGCCAAATCATAGTTTTATCATAGACGTCAAAACATGGTTTGTTTTGAGTCAAATTTAAGTACATTAAATGAAGTCAATGTAAAGTAAGTAAGTAATGTAAGTCAAAGTACACTCAATGAAGTCAAGTTCATCATGTCATAATAAGCAATAAATAAATTTTAACATAAAGTTATAAAAACATTAGATTCTAAGAAAAATGGTTTGTCAAAAATCGCTGTAGACATACTAGAATTATGTGACAACTATTATAAGAGAGAACTCACCTCTCTGCTTATAACCAAAGATAAGGTCAATCCATTGGTGCAGCTGACAGCTGACGAATTCTGACTCGAGCGCCATGCGGTTGATGCGCACGAACTCCTCGGCGGAGGAGGCCCAGGGCGGCAGGATCACGTCTCCGGACGGTGATTCCGCGATGCCCAGGTCGTAGCCCGAGCTGTTTAGCAGCATCTCCGGCAGGAAGAATAGCTCCGGGATGAGTTCCTGGAACAATTTGGATTTTTGGACAGTTCGTTTAGACTTCCACATCACAATGCAGGCCGTAATGAGTATATCAAAATGCTGGTGATTTCCGAGCTGATGTTATACTGGTGAGGTCAGATTTTCAAATGTGTGTTTACTCGTACATATAAGTGAGTGTGTAAACCGCAAACCCCATCTAGTCTCGAGGCCTAATCACTTTCAAAACGGATGTACGGTTAGTCCATATGTCAGCTATTTAATAGGTCAACATATTTTCGGTTTCGAAAGCGCTTTTGTTCAAGAGTATCATGTGACAGCGCTTTGAGAATAGTTTGGAAGAATCATCATCTTCATTATCATCTTGAATATTTTTATCGTTCTCCTAAATTGTAAAATATATACATTTTCGGAAAATCAAAGACACTTCATTTTCAATTCCAGACCCTCCAAGTGTAAGCGAAAATCTTAACCATTTTAGTCTATAACAATTTCCGAAATTTAAAAATTTTCCTTGTAATAAGTTTAAAATATATATCTATGCTATACTTACATGGATTTTTATAATATAAATAAATGTCGGCCTTTTTATACACTATTTAATGATAATGGAAGTTACTATACATGAAAGGCGCGAACAATTGTCACCTCCACATCAAACATATACCACCATGATGGGAAAATGTAGATTCAGATAAGCATCTTAGCATTTCACACATATTGCGTCAGGACTCGCGCAGGGAACATTCGAGAAAATTTTCCATGAAATCATTTATTTTAGTTGTATATTAAGGGGCGTCCATTAATTACGCGAGGCGTTCAAGGGGGACAGGGGCTCAAGTCGAATCTCACCTAATTTTACTTTGGGTAGAGGGGGGTCTTAGCGAATATCACATAATTTTTTTTTGCAAGAAACAGAGTACAATTTGA
>DWFV01001357.1:0-11380 GCA_018246775.1 Parelbella machaon machaon
CCCGACCTGGGATTGGAACCCAGGACCTCCCGATCGGTAGTCGCGCTTGCAACCACTCGACCAACGAGGCAGTCATATAAATATGCACTTATATTTTACACCAACATGCAGAACACATACTTGTGTTCATAACACTAATATTTATGCTGGGAGGGAATTGAACTCACGACTCCCGGCGCAACGGTCAGATTTACTAACCACTGCACTAACAGGGCGATCTCTATATAACAAACTATACAATATACAAATAAAGGTCTGTATAAGGTAAAAAGTTATTGCACTCTACGCCTCGTCTGGTGTGAACGCGGACGCCTTCGATTGATCTATTTGTATGAGAATTTATTTATAGGTCGGTGGTAATCTCAAATGCGGATAGCATCGCAGTGGTCCAATTGACCGCACGCTTGCGTAACTGCGCCGAATTAAATATTTTAAAGGTTTAACTTGAAAATGTTTCGTTAGTATCTATGAACATGGTTGCAGACAAATGCATCGCAATTTGGTGGCGTGTATGTGAATAATTTTGTTCTTAATCGACGTAAATAAATAATGCAAGTTTTGGAATAAATTCTTATTGGGCTTCAAAACTTTTATAATAAAAAAGGAATTCCGCTTAGAATGTTCATTCCAAAGCATGAGCTCATGATGAAAGACCGCGTATAGGTCCGAAACTAATTGGTCCACGTACGTGAACATACGCGAGTTCAGCCGATACATATACATAATATAATCACGTGTACAAACACTCACGAGTCATTTAATCCTAAAATGTTCATTCCAAAAATTGTTTCTATCAAATAACAAAATGCTATCATTATCGATCCTTTTATAATTTAACTGTTGGTCATGGTCTCCACTCAAAATACTAAAAAAATTAACGCCACGTCTTCATAGTAAAGTGCCGGTTGGCAGAATTAGCACGCCAATATTTTCCTTCAGAGATCCAGCAAGCGGTATTTAATTCTAATAAACGCACCATAGCTGTTTCTAAATAATCAAATGAACTGCTCATCTATTCCACCATTCCCGTAGCGGGATACGCGCAGCACATTTGATAACCCAATTATGCACGCTTATCGTAGCAGTATGTTAAAAATTAATGTTTTCTTCGGAACTGTTGAGTTCTTACGACACAACTGTGTGGAGACGAGAATGTTTATCACTTTGTGATATAATTTGTGCATGACAAATTAATATAAAGCGCATCATATTTTACGGCATCAGTTCTGTATTAATAAAGATATTTGGCATTCGTTTCTATCTGCCTACATCGTAAGGGACATGCCGAAACGATATAATAATATAAATAATTATTATAACAATTCCAGTGGCCGCTCTTAACGTAATAAATTTTTTATAAGAATTTTCTGTCCCCATTAAACGAATAGTATTGTTTATTTAACTAGCTACTGTACTATTAGTCACTGTACTACTAGTCACTGTACTACTAGTTACAATACTAGATACTAGTCACTGTACTACTAGTTACAATACTAGATACTAGTTACTGTACTACTAGTTATTGTACGATTAGTATAACCTATGGTATATATTTTTTTAGTTTAAAGAAAAATGTAACATCACGCCTGTAATTCTCGAAGGCGTACGCAGAGGAGTGTAGTACACTCCCAGATTAAAATGAGCTTAAAATTTGGATGCTATTTAAAATTTTCCGTTGTCTTATTCTTATTGTTGCCATTCTAATCTGTGTAATCATTTCATTAATTTAAATAGACAAGTATTATTTGTAATAGAAAAAAAATACTTTCTAAGTTTTCATCTGATTCGGCGTATCGTTTTACCAAATTCAGTACGAAATCACATTTTGAACAGACAGATTGTCAAAAGAAATCAAATCTTTGAGAACGGTGTCTGGTATCACAAATGGTTAATAATTTCGAAGGTACCAATTTAACAACTGACCTATTTGCTCTATTTAAAACTATCATCAAAGAAATTCGTAACCTCTCCAGCGAAATAATAAGAGGTACATATATTTTATACTATAGATATATTTTATAACGCCTCATAGTAGGAAACCCCAAAATGTGGTTGCCATGGAAACACATACAAATACAATAAACACATACTCAGACCTTAAAATGATAACTGAATTTGTCATTAAATAAGTTTCAATATTTTCAATCCGTAGTGGTTCTGGGTTAACATAAATACAGATAATGGTAATTAATAAACTGAATTAAGTATTTCTGTTTCGTTTTTATCTGGTCTCATATTCCAGACTTTTCTAGATATAATGTAAAACACCCTTTAAAAATGCAGATCTTACAATCACTTCTAGATTTGATAAAAGACTAAAGCGTACGATTTGATCGTAATTAAATTTTAACAATCCATTAACAATGCTGTAAGAATACTTAAGCCATTGAAAAGATATCATCATCGATACTTTTTACTTTTCCCGTATTGGATAATAGTCTCATCATCAAGAAGAAACTTATTAAACATTTATTAAATAGATTATAATTAAATATAAACCTAGGAAAACAATTATCAATGTATTTACCACAAAATCGGTATCTATGCCATCTATGGGGTTTTGGTTAGCCATATATTTCCTCGTTCTTGACAATAATGAGCGAAGAGCATAAATTTCTTTCTAAAAAATATGCCACGTCAATTTTCATTGTCCATAAAATTCTTTAGCAAGAATAAGCCTTCTGTTATATCTTTTAAATAGTCGTATGTTTGACATGTAAATTGGTTCATGGCAACTGAACTATTTGCCCAGTTGGTTCAAAGTAAACTATTAGGTTGCATGGACAATTGTCTTAACAACATTATTTAGACACCATTCAATTTTCCCATATTCCGGTCATGGTGAGGTGAAAAAAAATCATTTAAAACTGTTTAACTTTATTAAAACTTAACTATAGTAAGTTTCTAAGAATAAATTCCGATACCTATAACGGGAATTTTTCGTTGGGATATCAATGTGTAATATACTCAAATATTGCATATATTAAAAAATCAACAAAAATATTGTATATTTATTTGTCTATTTTTATGTTCACGCCTGTAGTCCTCGCAGGGGTAGGCAGGGGAGTGGAGTACATTCCCGTCATGTTTCACCATGAAACACGAGGTGAGCCTATTGCCACACACCGAACACACATCCAGACTCCAAGATACTATTAGAAATTGGAAGTAAGAATAATCCATTAGTACCCGACACCGTCATTTACTAACACATTCTTAATTAAAATAAATTCCTTTATAACGCATCTAAAAAGTCAATTTACCGATATTAATAAATAAAGTTGCGTCTTTGTAGTAGTTCCAAGCGTACATACATATGTACATATATATATATTGTAGATACAAGTATGTTTCAATCACAGATCTGTATTTCTCTGTGTGTGTGTGTGTATGTATGTATTTCTCGGCAGCAAGAATTCCTAATCCAATGGCGTGTATGGACGGATCGTGCAGATTTAATGATACGTCGGTGGCATTTTATCTCAATTGTTGAGTGGTTTGCGTCAGTTCATGGAGCCGGAGAATCGTGTCAGGAATAATGTCACAAAATTAGTTACCCTGGAATTCGATAGTGTCATAGCACTCGTGCTGATACGGCTCCAGTATATTTTCTTCAATTTTTATAGCAGATATCTTGATTTTTTGGTTTTTAAATTGATAATTCTTTTCTAGGTTTGTGTTTAGTGATTATTTGTTTGATAAATGCTTAAAACGTTTCTTGTCATTATGAGATGAGGCTATTATCCAATACGGGATAAGTATACGTATGTATGTATATGTTATCAATGGTTTAACTATTATTACATCAAAGTTATCGGATTGTTAAAATTAAATTACGATCAAATCGTACGCTTTAATCTTTTATAAAATGTAGAAGTGCCCGTAAAATCTCAGATCAATGAAGTTCTGATAACAATCAAAATAAAAAGAAAGATTTGAGTGTTGATATTAATTGTACTATAAACAGACCGTAAGAGCACAGAAAACGCTGTAAGTTACACGGTATTTTTTGGATTCTCCCATTAAATATTTAAAACAGAATTAAAAAAAAAATTTCAACATTATCTTACAAGTACCTACTCATAACACCTAGTGTCAAATATCATACCGACATCATACAGACCTGACATGTTTCTTCAACAGTTATCACCCCTTAAGATACTCACGATAATATCAAAGGAACAAAAACTAAGTCCGAGAAAATAGAAAATATGAAATAAAAAGTTCTAATACAAAATAAAAGTCGCTAACATAATCAATTGGCTGATATCGTTTACAACATTACTGCATCTTTCGGCAGGCAGGTGTGATTAATATCTTTAATTCGATGGCGTGTTGATATACATGTCAGTCGTAACAAAAAGAGAAACAGTATGAGACAGGTGGAGATTTATCGTTATTACATACTGACGCGCGTTCGTGTGTTACTGGATGGTTTGACCGATAGCTGGTAGGAGATATCTCCAACCAGCATCGC
The DNA here is from genome assembly GCA_018246775.1 of Parelbella machaon machaon. NCBI lineage: Eukaryota > Metazoa > Arthropoda > Insecta > Lepidoptera > Hesperiidae > Parelbella > Parelbella machaon. The sequence continues at coordinate 4,478 of DWFV01001357.1, forward strand.
CAGCGTGGGTATTATGGGCAAAATCCTTTGTGTAAGTGCACAAGACCGCTCATTAGGGGAGGTCTATGTCCAGCACTGAACTGACACAGGCTGATGATGTGAGGACGATGTGGTAGAAGACGTCTGATGATAGGTCATTAATATCGCCTAAGTCATGATCATTATCATCATTAACCCTTTAATTGATCTACTGTTGGTCGTGATTGCGGGCGATGAATGAGAAGGGTTAAGACCATAGTCTGCCAAGCTAGCCAAGTGCAGGTTAGCAGAGTTCGCACAATGATCGATGTGTTAGAAAATAATAATTAAAGTGCTTTTTTATTCTTTCACTCGTTTTTTATGTACCTACTTCTTATCTATACTTAATCACATTTATTTTCAATAACATATTTTAATGATGACTTTCAAAGTAGCGACAATATTTTCAGTTGTTTGCTAAAAACAAATATTAATAATGCGACAATTCTTTTTGCGATACTAATCTGGAAACCGCTATCAACACCTCTAGCCCAATACTGTCGCTCGTTGCTCGATCACCGTAAAACATACGCCTTACAACCAGATCGAAGCTATCTGAGATATTTATTAAGACAAACTTCCACAGCTTCCGAACGCATAAACAATGTGAGAAAGATTAAAAACGTGTCACTATACAAATTGAAACGTCAGTTATATTGATTTGTTATAGCCTTAGGATTCGAGGTCAGGGTGTGCGTTAGAACCTATCTTGTTAATAACTTAGATAAATTGACTCGCGCTTACAACGCGGTTAACGTTCCTTAAAATCTTCTAAATCACTTCGAATGAGTTTCAACTGAAGCTCCACAGAGATTACTGTGATTTAAGATGATTGTAATTGGATGTAACTGTTACAAATATCATCAACTGTTTTTATGCGTGTGATGTAATATTCTGAAACTGCTTACATCGATTATTGTCCTATATAACAATCGAAGTAGGCAGTTGAGACACTATTAGTTGCACATTACGAATAAAACGTAATATTCAGCTAATAGTTATGTCTCCTGTTAATTAACGCGAGGTTTTCGGTTCAGAAATATTAAGTTAAATCGATTTTGCTTACTAATGGTGATATATTATATATATGATTATTAAAATACATCAAAATAGGCACTGAAAGCCGTTTTTGTTAATGATGTATACAATACAAATCGCGTCGTGCGAAAAGTTTAAAAAAAAATTACGTAATAAATTGTAAACTTTACAAATGACGTCACCTATTTTGTTATACCAAAACTGAAAAAAATGTAAGATAATTTTAACTTTACACATTACGTATAACCATATTACGCGGACTAGCACCAAATGACTAATTCAAAAGTACGTTTGGAGTTGTCATTACAATCGATTACAATTTACAATTAACTTGGCCGCGTGTCGGATACCTCCCGATCGCTGCAGTTCCAGCTATCGAGCAGTGGGTGGCCGTTTACACGTAACGAGCCAGTTACTTTCTCGTGAACAACGAACGTATCTTTTCTAATGCGATCTTCTTTCTGTCTTCTAACGACTAACTGTTGAGGATTTGCGGTCTTGTGTTAGACAAAATCTATTTAAATTCGACTAAACCTATTTAAATATGTAGTATATTACTAAAATTCTCACGGAATTATTGTAGCTCATGATGATGATGATAATGATGACAATTATTATTACTATCCTCATGGAACTATTGTAGTTTTTTTTTTTATTTGATAATATTTAATTTCTTGTCACTTTGGCGTTGATAAATATTAAAATTAAATTACTAATAAAGTATTTACTTGAAAATACAGAAAATATTTATTTGGTTAAACATAGTTTTAACTATCGGATTAAAAATAGTCACACTTAGATACGACTATAGAAAAAATGTCTAATGCCGATTTGCCATTAAAAGTCATATTTTATGTGCTTGTTAGTGTATTAAATATCTAACAATAAAGAGGAAAATATCCTAAGTAATATAAAACACATTTGATTTACGCTCTATACCCATCATTAGCACTACGTTGAATATTATACCATCACGCCGAGTCTCTAAAGACGTAGCAATGAGCATACAGTGACAAATATCACACTCCTTACAGATCGGAGTTGCTTCTCCTACATTCATAGAGGCAGACATTTTTTTAAAAAACAAAATTAGACCAAAAGCAATTTCCAACGAAATAGACATTTATTGGGTTGGAATGAAAAATAAATGACGATGTATGTGTTCTCTAATCTGATAGCCAATGGCTAAGCAACATAAAAGACCGTTGGTTTGATATTGATGGATCAATTTAGCGCCCGAATTATAATATAGATGTCAGAAAACTATCGTTAAAATAAAATCGCGGTAGTATCCAAAAGCATAACACATTTTGTCATTTAAATGTTAATTTTTATGTGGACTGTAATAATGATGTAAATTGACAGTTATAAAACATTGACTCTGTCAAATAATAATAAGATGTTTTTTTATTATCAAATAAACTATTTTATGAGTTTATTCATTTTGCACTAATCGAATTTATTTATTTTACGCTAATAAATATTTCGTAGTATGATGTATTTAATATATTTATATCGAATTATATATTTTCAATTGTTTCAAAGATTTAAATTGTAAATGAGTTATAAATAGCTTGCGTTTTGCATCAATGACCCGTATTATTTGAAAAATAGGCAAATTATTGATTTACAGCAAAAGTAATGGATGTTACTGAATTTAGCTTTAATGGTTTAAGGTGTTTCCTACATTTTTATATCGATTTACTGCTAACACCGTAAATATCTTTTAACGGATAGGCAGAGGTCACCGATCGCCAAATACATCTATCCCTATAGAGCTGACATGTTCTTTTTCTTATCGTATCCCCCTTGGTGGAGGGATTCTGGTGGATTAAATTCAATTGTCTCATTGTCTTTCTTACGCAGGATAGCAAATACAAGTACATATACCAGATCTGGAGTTACGAGAAGAGATATGTACTCAAATTGAAACGATGATAACGCTTGCGTAACACAAACGATAGAGATGTAAAAATATCGATAAATACGACATCGGGCTTGAACTATTGACCGATCGATGAAGCGCAGCATTACGAGGCACAAAGCCCGCCACGCACGTCATCGCTAATCTGACGTCAAATGAAAATTAATTGCGCTGATGGCTCCAAATGACATCTTAGTATTGCAGACAACGTTCCATAATCGATATAACACTTGTACGAAAATCGATAAAACCCTTGTTCTAATATTTCGTTCTGCACGTGTTTTTACCGACGCGTATCGTGTCCAAGTGTCATTTACATACATATTTAAATATGTAATGTGTGTAATTTACACTATTGGACACGATATTTAATATTATAACGTTTGCACTATTGGACGCGATATTTAATATGTGTGTATGTACATATGTCATTTGCACTATTAGACACAATATTTAATATGTATCTATGTACATATGTCATTTGCACTATTAGACACGATATTTAATATGTATGTAATTTACACTGTTGGACACGTTATATGTAAAAGCATTTTAATTGGTATAAGTCACCGACATATTGTCATTATATATGCTCTAAGTATGTCCATATTGCATTATTAAAACACTGTTAGTGACTTTAGAAAAGAAAATTAAAAAAACTGGTTATAAGAAACGTGAAGTCTGAATACAGTTCAAAAATTTTCTTTCATATAAAAAATGAATAAATAAATTTATATTTACTAAATGTATACAACAATTAATAAACCTAATAATGAAATGCACGACTTTATTGCCAGTTCGGTTTTATATTAAGAATAAAAGTATTAAGTCAAAACGATTCTAGATATTCATCGCTACACCATTACCTGTATTTGGTCGTGTAATGAACTTTCAAATTCCTATTTCTGAAGTTTTGGGATTAAATAACTGAGAAGACATGTTGACCGCTGTAACGCAACGCATCTATAGAGTGCCAAGAATCGTTTCAAACCGACGACAATCGCAAAGACATGCGACAGGAGAATCTTGAAGAGAAGTTCCGACCTAGATTATCCTATGTGACTGACAAGCAAGACACCTGCTTCCTTAGGGAGTCTCCGTTCTTAATGACACTAAATTGGCTTACAGTCTTCAAGATCATATCGTAAAGGTTAAAACACAAACGAAATAGATGGCTTTACGAACTAAATAACCATTCAATATAGCGTGTTTAATATTAATTTAAATACAGCACTTGAAGCCGAGTAAATTTTATGTGATTGGTTGGTCGCAAGCAACGGAAACGGTAAAGCAATTCCTATATAAAATACCCATTGATGGTGTAATGGTGCGTCATTTTAAGCACCGAAGACAGTTCAGTACACGCCAAATGCTGTACAAAATCGCTTACATTACTGATATTATGGGTTTTGCACCCCGCTACTCACACTGTATCCGAACACTACCTCAGTGTAACATTTGCTGCGCGTGCGCACTCGCACGTGTCGTCGGTAGCTTGTATGTGTCACTAAACTTACCGTTTGACTCTCGAAGTGTACTTCGCTATAGCATTTTGTGGGCAATAAAATTGGAAATTATACAAAAGCGCTCATTTATCTTGTAATAAAATAGTTTTATATGTGATACTAATTGAATATTAATGTACACCATCATCAGCCTGTCTCAGTTCAATGCTGGACATAGACCATATCCGAGGAATTGAGATCGCAGAGCACGGCTTCTCACATTGTCTCCGCTGCTGTTCAAAGGTTGCGGGCACTTAACCATGCCCAAGCAGGTCGCGTCACACCGCGATCAGCTAGCACAGGTTTTGGTCGTCTCTTACGAAACCCTGGTATACTGGCATGGGTTGGAGAATGTATCCTTTCTCCTCCCCGACACGTATAAAATTTATACTTTATAAAATAATATGATAAAAAACTTAGCTTGTCACAGCCTTGTGATAAAATAACGCATTGTCAATTTATTGTCATGTTACAAGTTACGGGTTGTCGCTACTGTGCGAAAACATTCGCATTCACCGGTAAAATCCGATGAATCATGGATGTGTCGGTTTTTTTTGCTATCGATACACTAATACGCAATGTCATATTACAGTTGCGTTTTCATAAAGCTTTATTACGACTTTTTAAATAGCAATATTGCCATTAATTTAGAGTTCGATGTTCCATGCGACTGATTTTAATTTATTATTGTTACGTTTGTTTGATTTTAACGAATACTTCAGAGCTTAATGAATCATATATCCATTACAAATCAGCATGTAATGATTGTTATTTTCTACAGATTTAATAAATATTTGACAGATAAATGCGTAACATATCAAGTATCTGCAAATGTAACAAGCGCAGAAGGTTTTCTGTCGTTTTAATAAAATGTTTTATTAATTCTCTAATCCACTATAATCTGAGCCGGGTCTTTAATTCAATCTAGAATGAATCGAGTTGGCTTAGAAATACATATTAACTTTTTCCTATTATGAAAGTGGGATTTCAAAGTGTGTATAAATATGTTTACAAAACAATCAAGTATATAATACATTAAACCAAATTGCCATCATGTCGCCAGTCTGTCGGAGGGCTGGACCAGCAATAATTAAATAGTCCTTAAAATTACTGTTATAATTAAACTGCATGCAGTTGAAATTCTCCGTTCAGCGCTCTAAAAATATCAGCTTTGTCTCTTCGTGGGAATAACCTTGACATTTCTGTGTTTTTTTTCTTTCTCTACATATATACTTAAAGATTTAGATACAAATATTTTCATAAATATTTCTGGTGTGCCAGGATAGACATATTTGGCACCCGCTGTTTGCTTCCAAATCCCTAAATCACCTGGCGTGACTATATAATAAGAATGATAATTATAGTATTTACGCACATCCAACCTCTAGGGGTAGTCATGAGCATCGATTTTAAAATATATTAATAACCACATTGTTATTCTGTATATTAAATAAAACATATTAGTAGCAATGTTTTTGAGAGTACTTAAAAAAGATAACAAAAAATTGTTTTTTTTTTTTTAAATCTAAAATACGCACGCCATACTTCTCTACTATTTTAGTATAGATTGATGGTCTGGCATTAGCCAAAGATCTAGCTAAGTCGGGGCTCTCCAGCGAGACAAATGTATCGGCTGGCTTATTTGTTTCACGTCAGCCATTGATTGATCATTCCACTAAAACAACTCGTTGAGATTTTTCTGCTTTTAGATTTGGACGCTGTGATAGCTCTCGTTCACGTTTCACTAGTTAGCGTTCAATATTTATAAGACGATTAAAATAACTATGAATATTGCATCTATCTCATTATACATACATATGTATACATACATATGTATGTGTACACACACACGCACGCACCCACACAAACATCTTAGCGACTGTTCTCTTATATGTATCTGTAGTAAAATGTACATCCAGTATTGGCTTTATGAATAAGCAGAAAGATATGTACATACAAAAATATTAAGCTGTGGACTGTGTAAATAAATAAATAAATATAAATAAATAATGTATGTACACTTTTGTCGTTATTATCATCAAGCCAGTTCTCTCAATGTATAGGCAGTAAGCAACGAGTACCAAATATGTACTACCTATCAGACTTGATTTAGTTTTACACCATTCAATACTCTTTTCATGTATTCCATGTACGCTGGTTTCAGAAGCTTCTGAATCCCCCGTTAACCAGTATCTGGTTTATTTGGTCAGGATGGTCTTGGTAACCCTCGGTACCTGTATCTAACGACATTTCCATGTAAATAAAACATTTGCAAAAATAGTTTTTTTTAATGATTTCTTGAGCATAGCAGCTTATATAGTTTTCATATTATCTTTTATCACGCATCTCATTAAATATTTTCAATTATAATAAGAAGTCTGTTTCCCTTTGCAATGTGTAAGTGATATACATTTAAAT